>QRFJ01000147.1:470083-565083 GCA_006176705.1 Cocos nucifera | reverse complement strand
CTACAGGGAAATCACACGGTGCACGGAGTAGTTGTGCACGATCAAATGGCCTAGGAAGCTCTCGGACATGACCTAACGATCTGGGCATTGATTTGAGTTTGGATTGGAGTCCAGTCTCCTATTTGGACTCGACTTGAGGTCTTTAAAAAACATGTGGACAATAGCCAAGAGTGATTCCCCAGTGAGCAGTTACAATCAGTGGCAGATCTTTTCCAAGAGACAGAAAGAGAGAAAGAAAGAAAGGGCTTGGGTCCTTTTTATGAGTTACCACGTATAAAAAATCTTTAGGAGGAATTTTTTCTTCCTATTGGGACTATTCTTGCATCTAAAAAAGAGAAAAAAGAAAAGTTCTTCTTTATTCTCATCTCTTATAAACTTTCTATTTTTTAGTAAAAAATATTATTATGTATGATCATGGATGTAGAAGCAAGAGACTTCGAATTATATAAATTCTCTATCTCATGCTTGTATTTTATATTTTTTAGATTTTTTTCTTTCTCCTATAGCTA
Source organism: Cocos nucifera (assembly GCA_006176705.1). Lineage (NCBI taxonomy): Eukaryota > Viridiplantae > Streptophyta > Magnoliopsida > Arecales > Arecaceae > Cocos > Cocos nucifera. The sequence goes on along the minus strand of QRFJ01000147.1, from coordinate 564,574 downwards.
TCGTAATCACCGTGCATCATTTCCTAATAACTTATATCAATCCATCCTAACACTTCATGTTGTTCTATACTAGATCCGAACTGATATGATAGAGAGGGTGAAGGGAGAATAGAAAAGAGGAAGAGAGAAAGAGGCGAGGGAAAAAAAGGGATAGGAATGGCAATGGTTAAGATAGCTACAAAATTTATCATACCCACATTTAAATCTGTTGGTGCAAAATTTAATTGATGCCAGATCGAGCTAGAGTTGAGGAAGAGATCGCCATCAGTGATCTACAAAATAAAGTTCCGTCTGAAGTTGGTGGTGGTGGCTTCGACAGGATCCTCCGACGATCAAGTCAGCTCTTCTGGCCAATAGAAATGGAGTGCTAAAAAAAGAGTTCAGCAGAGTTTCGAAAAGAAGAAGAGAGCTTAGAGAAAACATATCTGGAGGGTCCCTTTTATAGATGGAGCCTGGAGCAAACTGATAGTGACAGTCGTAGCCGTCCGATAGCTAACCGTTCGGGGCTGCATAAAGTTTGTTATGGAGAGGAGCGCCATCTATAGTAGATTGATAGTGACAGTCATAGCCATCCGGTATTGAGCCGTTCGAGGCCATGTAGAGGAATGAAGAGCTTTGACGTACATCAATTTCAGAGAAGTTCGAACTCCTAAAGAGAATATGGCTAGAGGAGATCATCCGAAAAGAATACTACTTAAAATCTAGAAATAATCTACTAAAGAAATTCGGATGGAGTTTGACTGATGGAGAAGTCCAGAAGAATTTTGACTAGTGGAAAAGCTCAATTGATGGAGAAGTTCAGAAGGAGTCCGACTGGTGGAGAAGTTCGGCTGAAGGAGAAGTCCGAAAGAAGTTTGGCTTCTGAAGAAATTTTGCTGAAGGAGAAGTCCAAAAGAAGTTTGATTTCTGAAGGAATTTGACTGAAGGAGAGGTCCGGTAGGAGTTTGGCTCCTGAAAAAATTTGACTGAAGGAAAGGTCCGAAAGAAGTTCGACTCTTGGAGGAATTCGATTGAAGAAGTTTGACTCCTGAAGGAATCTGACTGAAGAAGAAGTCTGGAAGAAGTTTGGCTCCTGAAGAAATCCGACTGAAGGAGAAGTCCGGTAGGAGTTCGGCTTCTGAAGAAATTTGACTGAAGAAGAAATTCGGAAGGAGTTTGGCTCCTGGAAGAATTTGTCTGAAGGAGAGATTCGGAAGAAGTTCGGCTCCTGGAGGAATTTGATTGAAGAAGAAGTCTAGTAGGAGTTCGACTCCTGGAGAAATCCGACTGAAGGCAAAGCCCAGTACGAGTTCGTCTTCTGGAGGAATTCGACTGAAGAAGAAGTCCGAAAGGAGTTTGACCGCTGGAGAAGTCCGAGAGAGATTCGGTCGCTGGAGAAATTTTTGATCGAAGCTCTTCTATGATTATCGGTTACATTAGACTAAGCATCAGATTTGACTTTGGCGGGAGCGAGATTTATCTCCAATAGAATCCATTTAAAATCTTACTATCCAAACCCATCTCAAACCTAAGCACAAAATTATCCAAAAATCCAAATCACATGGTAAATCCGTCAGGTATTTGAACCTGCCCGATTAACCTTAATTTGGGTTGGCTTATTTAGTTATCTGAATCTGCTCGAATAATCCATGGTTAGACTTTTTGAAGAAATCGAGTTCAAATCCTCTCACCCAAATAATTCAAAATAAAAAACAAAATAGGGGCCAAAGCCCCTATTTCGACCGAGACCTCCCTCCATCTTTCCACTAGACTTGGTAGCATTGCAGTTGCCTTGGCAACTCTGAAGGCTCTCTCTTCCTCTCCCTCTCCCTTTCCTTCCCTTTTCCTTCCTTCTCTCTTTTCCACTCTTTCCTTTTCCCTCTTCCACTTGTTAAATTTTTGTTTTGAAAATTGGAACCATCCCAATCCACTGCCAACATGATTCAGTATGCTTCGGACTCATAGATTCTTGGCTACAAGAGCTCTATATTTTCTTTCTGCATCTATTAAGTTATAGGTGCAAATGGGTTGGGGTTGATCCATGACTCGATCCAACCCAACCTGCTTAGATCTAATCTAAATCATTTTAAAGGATCTATGGGGTCAAATCAGATTCTAAAATTAGATCGTTCTACTTTTTGGATTAGATCTGGATTTACCAAATTTTGATCTGACTCAATCCAATCCAAACTTAGTATATAGATCTGAACAACCAAATCCATACCTTGGATATTCTTTTTAAAATATACCACATTGGTTCATTAGAAAAAAAAAGAAGATAAATTATACAAACACCCCCTTCAAATTTAGACCAATTGTACTTATATCCTCTGTACTTTAGAAAGTATCAAATATGTCTCTAAAATTTTTAAAATATTTCGACGAGACCCCAACGGTCACTTAACCACTGACAGCATCCGCTTGCCTTTGCAATAGACAAAAATATCCCGCTATCATGAAGACTATTTGAAATGGATTCCGACCACGCCCCTTCTAATTCTAAAGGTTTTGCAGTTGGATTTCCATCCTCTTATCATCTTCTTTTTAGTAAATTTTAGGCGATCTGGTCATGCAAACCCATCCTTCCATCATCCTTCCATCATCCTTTCGTCATCCTCTCTCCGATAAGGTTCATAATCACTCATTCATTCACTTTTTCATATACTGATAATTATTTTTTCTTAATTTTTGGATTGATGAATGATAATTTAGTCTGCAATAATACCATTTTTCATGCAAAAAGATTTTTTTAAATGCCGTTGATTGTTGGCAATGAAATTTAAATTTGGTATGGCTTTAATCGTTGATTTTATTCTAATTATTAAATAGGTATAGAATAGAGATTATGGCTGTATGCAATTATGGTCCCATTTGTGTTGCTTTAAAATCTTTTTGGACTATTATTGTGGGCCCTTATAAGTATATTTTTTATTTTTTGAACATCAGCCCCTTTTATCATGGTTCCACTATGGATTTTCTGAACATGTAGCCTTTTATCATTGAATCTTTATTTTAGTTTATTATGTGCCACTTTGGTGAAAGTATTTAAAAATTATTATCTCCACTCATATCAATGTTCAATTGAATATGAACATTTCTTTAAGACTTCTTAAATGTATGCTGCATGGTGAAGCCAATTTTTTTAGTTTATTATGTCGATATTTGGATTTTTTTGATTTATTATATGAAGCCATGTATGCTCCATTCTTGGATCCACTCATACTGAAGACTTCTTAAATATGATCATAGGTATTTAAATATGACCTATATTTGAATTTTCATATATTACTTTTTCTTATTATAGGGATGGAGAATAATTTTTTCATAGTATAAATCCACTACTATCATGGGTCCATCAAGTATCATCCTAATTATCACTACAGTGGAGGCTACTCTAAATTATTTTGATAACTATGATCCAGATAGATTTAGCATCATAGAGATACAAGATATACCGGATCAGTTAGGATATGCCAATATAATTAGGATCCAATTTTACTACCTCATGCTAGGTAATACTTTTGAAAATGGCTTGAGAAAACTTAGAGCCGATGCTAATATTTTGAATATGCTTGCTTCCATGAGAGGGACCGATATAGTTTAAGTATATATGAATCATCCATAAGTTCAAGCTAGTATTGCTACCACTCAAAAAAATATTTAGGAGATATCCCCTTCTACTACCGTAATGCCTACTCAGGAAGCAACTGCCTCCTCCTAAAAAATCAAAACTAAAAGAATGATTGTAAAAAATATTAGTAGAAGAAGACCATCAAAATTTAGAAAGTCTAAAGTTGATGATAAATAAAAAGGAGTTATAGATATATAGAAAAAAGATGCCCCTTTTGAAGAGTCTTTATTTGGTAGTTTCCATAGTACTAGTGGATCACTTAGTTAGTTAAGTGATTTAAAGAATAATAATGATGATAATCTATTTGATATGAGTATGTAGACAGGGATGTTATTGATAAGCAATTAAGATCGTGGACACGGTACTCTTCTCTACATGAAGATCAATGTAGATTTATTTAGAAAGAAGCAACCTATTGGGGTGGAAATAGAGAGTAGTGATAGCTCTCATCTCCATAGTTTAGGTATTGACATAGACTCAAATGATGAAATCTCTAGTCTATACTATACCGAGTTTAATTATCCTATAAATATGAAATGGATTATCAAACTTGAAATTTAAATGAAGTTTAGCAATGCTGCATAGTTTAGAAAGATGTTGAGGCTTTACAGTAAATAGTAGCACTTTGATTTTGTCTATAAAAAGAATGAGACAAGTTGAGTTATGGCTATCTACAAGCAAAGTTGTGGATGGAGGATTCATGCTTCACTGATACAGAGAGAGGATTTCTTTTAAATCAAAATCTTCTAGTTAGACCATCAATGTGGGAGGCATCTAGTTCAAAAATCACAATGTTACATCCAAGTTTCTAGCGAAAAAGTACCTTGAGGAGATTAGATCAAATGCAAAATGGAGTATCAAGGGCTTCAGAGAGCATGTATGGAGAGATGTCAAGATTTTTGTTTCGAAGTCATAATGCTATAGAGCTAAGAAGAAAGCACTAGAGATGGTGTAGGAGAGCCACAGGACCCAGTATACCCATCTATAGAAGTATTATCAGATAATTAGGTAAACTAATCCTGAAAGCATAATATCAATGGAGGTCCATAGACTAGATGAGTCTAGTCAACTTATTTTTAGGAAACTATATTGTCTTGCAACATGTAAGCATGACTTTGTTAATGGTTGTAGAACTATCATTGGATTGGACAGATATCATTTGAAAGACTCATTTGCGGGACAGCTTCTAATTGTAGTCGAAAAAGATGGTAATGACAATAGGTTCCCCATCACATTGATCGTGGTCGAGGCAGAGACAAAAGATAGCTGAAGCTGATTTTTGAGATGTTTATTAGATGACATTGGACTCTTAGAAGAGCATGGTTGGACCTTTATGTCGGATAAATAGAATGTCAGTTTTTATTCAAAAATACTTAACTTCAGTTCAAATTATTTTAGGATTGCACTTGGATAATCCTAATGATGTTCACTTTTTAAATAATTATGTAGGGTCTTGTCGAGATATTTTAAACCATTCTTTATATCGTCGATCATCGATTCTGTATGTGGCATTTGCATGTTAATTTTAAAAGTACTAGATTTAAGGGCAAGAATTATAGAGATATTCTTTAAAAATATGCCAGGATGATCATACATTATGATTTTTAGTTTGCTATGGATGAGCTGCATCAGTTGGATGAAATAGCATGGTAGTGACGGACACAGCATCCAGCTGAGTTGTAGTCAAGGCATGCATTCTCTTTAAGAAGCAAATCCAGTATATTATTGAATAATATTTGTGAGTCATTCAATAAGTACATAGTTAATACTCGAGACAAATCTATTATCATTTTATTTGAGACTATTGGAAGGCTCTTGATGTAGCATTTTCAAGTAAAAAGTGAAGGATTAGATAAAATTAAAGGGCCTATTTGTCCAAAGATTGAGAAGAAGTTGGAGAGAAATAAGTTGGAAGGTATGGGTTATAATTACATATGAAGAAATGGGTATAGATTTGAAATGGAACATCATAGTGATAGAGTTATTGTTGACTTGGAGAAGAGTATATGTGGCTGTAAAATGTGAAATTTAACCAGCATCCCATGCTATCATGCTGTGGCAACTATTATGCATGCTAGAAAGGATATACACTACTTTATCAATGCATGGTATATTAAACAAGCATTTTTTAAGGCCTATGAGAAGATCATTGAACCGGTTCTTAGCATGAAAGCCTAGCCAAGGATAGAGTACCCTATTGTATGTCTCCCTCTTCTAAGGACTCCTCCAGGTTGACCTAAAAAGGCAAGAAGAAAAGAAGTAGATGAGCCAAAGAATTCTTCTAGACTTAGGAGAAGGGGTGGTTCTTTAAGATGCGAGAATTGTAAAAATTAGGACCATAATTCAAGGATTTGCAAGGGATCTAAAAAGAAAAAGTTAAGGCAAAAATAATAGAATATTGATTGTAGTCAAACTGAGAGAAAAATTAGTAGAAAAAAGGATAGATTACAGGTAGTAAATGCTTATTTATAAGTCTTAAAATGTATTTAATTAGATTTTTATTATGTTTCAATGCTTACTAATCATACTTATTTACATGAATATGAATACTTTATTTCAAACATCAGTAAGCTCTCAGGCTACATGCTCCAACCAAATTGTTATCCTTGCCTGCCTCCTCTTGCCAGCCTCCCAATCGGCACAAGCCTCTCAACAATCTTCTTAGTTGGTACAAGCCTCCCAACCATCCTTCAAGCCAACAGCTTTCTTTCAGCTAGCCTCCCAACTAGCAACTTTATCATAGCCAACAATGTGATTTATTTTAGATGGCACTTGAGAATTCTATGTTTTGAATTTATATGTATGAAAATAATTTTTGGGCAATGTATCACTTTCTATTTATCTCATTTTATGGCAATATATCATATTACTTATTACAAAATAGAATGGATTATAATTAGTCGGTGATTCTATTTGATATTTAGATAAATTTTGGATGGCTGTTTGGATTTTATTTAGTTTGTTAAGATAAATTTTGGTTTGAATGAAAATATTTGATTTGGATGAATTTTTTGTCAGTTATTTTTTTTTATTTGTAATATAAAATTTATAGATGTATGGATGAATTTATAGATGTATGAAAAATATCTTGTACTAGGTTCCATAACTCCATTAGCCTAGCTATCTATATTTATTTTTTTTATAAATAGGGAGTGTCTATATCACATGATAACAATATAGAGGGTGTAATTATCAAATATATAAATTACAGGGGATGTATGTATTACGATTCTAAATTACAAGAGATGTAAATGTTGCAATTTGAACATTTAGGAGATATCTATGCGACGTCATAATTTTTGAAAATAAATGATTGCATGTTACCCTTGTTTTGAAAAATGACCCATAGTGACCCTTGTGCAAATCTTCCACCTATTCTTACTATAACAAATGCGTTCCTCACCTAAAGTTTATGCTATCACTTAGTTGACAACATGTATTCCACTTTGATCATTTTATAATAACACCATTTTGATCATCCATCATTTTATAATGACATCATAATTAATAGTTTAAAATTATAAAGAATGCATATCTATTTCAAATGGAATTGGTTCTCATGATGTAACATTCTAATACATTATAACTTAGTCTTGAAATATCCCATGAGCTAACATCAATTTATGGAACAAAGCTCAAATTTGAAAATCTATAAAAAATCACCTTACTTAGTTTATTTAAAACATAGATGTATTAACATACAAACACACATAAACAAAGCATGCTAGCATCAAGAAAATGGCCCATTTTGTCTTTCTTCTGTAACTTGAAATTTTGGTCTCAAGCTTCTTGTTCCGTTGCAACAATTGATTAATAACATTCTTATCCCTTAGATTTGAAGGCGGATCATGCCAACGTAACTACAACCTTTATTGATCTGGAACATAAAAGACAGCTTGGAGATTAAAGCTAAAAATAGAATAAACCACAAAAAATGATCAAATATAAACATCTTCTCCTTCTCTGCTTTATTAGGGTTATTTTGACGTAGGTGATGGACTTTAAAAATAAGAGGTCATGTGTTTAACTCATGTGATTTGTTGGCGCTAAAAGTACATCCCATCGATAATAGATTTTAAGGGCACTTTAGTCATTTGCTAAAAGTAAAGAATCATATAATAGTTATGTGATATTCTTTCATTAATGGAGATGGATAGAAGAAATATTTCAAAATCTTCAAGAATTTATTTGATACTTTTTAAAGTATAAGAGGTGCAAATGCAACTGATCTAAACTTGAGGAAAAATTTATATAATTTATCAAAAAAATAAATAAATAATTTTAAACATAATTTAGATGAATTATAGGTCCCTATGTATTCTTTAATGGCCTAGTTTGGGTTGCAAGTCTATTCTTATTTTGTTTTTCTTTCAAAATTTATGGTGGTATACGAAGATAATGGGAGATAATGATTTGGTAATCATAATAATCAAAAGTATATAGTCTCATGAAATGTGTTTCAGCTCTTAACATAAAGTTGGACTGCTTTGGGCTACACAAATTTAAATTGAAAATTCTGCATTGAAAAAAAGAATTCAAAACTTTCTCGTACCTTTTATTTCTTCTCATTATAATTTATTATAATTTATTAGAGCAAGTGCAATATAGCTAGCTAGGAGGGAAGCTTCTCCTTGAGTACTACCGTTGCTGATGGATAAGAGATTAACCAAACAATGATGTGTCTAACAATCTAATGTCTCCAACTACAATCCAAGCCTGCCAAAACCGTATTAAAAATATGAAAATTTCAAACATACTAACATGACCTGGGAGACGATTGATGAATGAGATTCTTATGTAGTGTGCGTGTCTCAAGGTGCCAATTATATGGTCATACACCGGAATGGTTCATGGCGGTACACCCATGACTTATGCAAGATCTTCGGACCATTATGTTGTTCCTCTGACATCTATTATCATTTTTATTCATCGTTCTTTGAGGAAAATAAAGGATTTTTGTTTGCTTCGTTATTTTAGAACAAAATAATCAACACATAACACGCGATGTTCATGTCTACAAGCAAATCACCTGCACACAATGTGTACCACGTTGTACAGCAATTTAATCAGGACTAATCTAAATATGGCATGGAGGAATAATTAATTGTTCATCATTCATGACATATGTTTGCGGCTTTGCGTCTACGTACATGCATCGAGTACTCCTCTAAAATAAGAAAAATATTTTGGGATCCTAATTATGGGCATATGAAAAGTTTGGTCAAACTCATATATGCTGGTTAGATAAGGATGATTTGCTCAATACTTAGATTACACATATTTTTAAAATACGTAATGGATTGGATGCGGCAATTTATATTGCCAACTATATTAGATTTATATTATAAAATTTATTTAAAAAATATTTTAGTTTAGTTATTTAATATTTTATTTTTTGATATTCATGAATTGCACTGCACTTGCACTACGCTTGAATATTTGAATTTAATTCATATAATTTATCTAAAAAAAATAGAGGCCACCATCTGTACTATTTACAACGGTCATTATAACAAATGCCCGCCCGATAACTGCCATGTGGATGGCAACCAAAAGTGTCACGAGTAACCGTTATTTTAGACCATCGTGCACCGTAACGTTCGGCTTCCCTTCACATATTTAATTAAAGGCTGTTTCATCCTGCAATGTTTGAATTGTGGCGTAATTTGCGGTATGGTGGGCCTACTGGAACCACCAAAGTCCTCTTGATGTCTTCTGATCCACTTTGCTTTTGTCTTCTTATGATGGCTAATCATATCTCCCTCCCTCGCCTTGGATTCCAATTCTATACGTGAACTTTTGTCAACCTTGTCCAATATTTAGGCCGAATCATGCCCGTAAATTCCGGTTCCAAAGCTTCTAGACAAGCAGCTTTTTTAAACAAAGGTTAAATACCCTACTTAAGTTTTAAGTAAATCTTTGGTGACAAGCCCATTCTATCTAATTGGCATAATTTAGGCTATAATAAGATGTTTCACTAGGAAAGCACAAGAAAACACCATCTTTATTGGATCATGGGAGCAACTGGCTGCGACTAGGATGCAAACTTATGGCAACAGATTTTTTTTTTTTTTTTTTCTCTCTCTATTTTTTTATTCTTTTTTTATTTTTTGGCATCCTCTTATGGCAATAGATTTTTTTTTTCTATTTTTTTTTTTTTTTGGCATCCTCTATTGGCATGATCATGGATGGCAATCGAATGCAATTTTGTATCATCACTGTTGTCCTTGATTTTTTTAGCATAAACATACAAGTCAATTCATGCAGATAACTTGATCAGCTCCTACCTCATTCACGGCTCTTTTTTAAAAAAAAATAATAAAAAATGGTACTATGAAGAGTATGATCACTGTCAAACTGTAGTTAGATACCTCCGACTACATGCCCAGGATTACGGAAGGATCAAGTACAAAAAAAAAAAAAAAAAATTGAAGCAAGAAGAACAAGTAAGAGAAGGGTCAAACGTATGGACTTTCATTAAACAAACAAGATTACAGTAGAACTAATTTGGAGATGCTTTAACTCATTCTGTTCGCTTGCTTGCAAGAAATAAACCACCTGCAGACATTTAGATCTTAAATTAAAGACCTTCCTAGAGTGAAGCTTGGGTATTTGCACTTCATTTAATAGTTACTTCTATGGAGATCATCAGACCCATCCAAATATCGAAATTAATTAACTCTAGAAAACTCCCATAACTAGTTACCCTCCCTCCAAAAAAAAAAAAAAATCTCCCATAACTCTCCATATGTTCCTTCCTTACAACGACCCGTTATTAACTCCATCCATCCTTCTACTAATTTACCACCATACTTTAATGATTCATATAAAGAAATGACATAAAAAAATTAAATGGACACACGTCAAACTGTATTAGCACCATAGTTTTGTGTTCAGTATCATAACAAATGAAATAGTGATTTTGTTATATAATAACATAAATAATATTCTATAAATAGTATTATAGTGTAGAAAGAAGAGCATCATTAGTTCCATATTCGACGTGAGTTAAGAAAACTCTAGTTTATATAAAAAATGATCATCCATCCTACGTGAGGCACATTTTGGATTAGAATCCGAGGGATACCGTATATACATAGTCTCCTTCTTGATTGGAGGCTATGTTGTGGCGTAGAAGGGAGGTGCTATTTGTATTAAGTCTATTTTTTAGTTTCCTCAATAAAACATGCTTAATATTTTACTAATTATATATAAAATAATATTAAAATATTAATTTTAAGATCCGCCATCTGGATATCAAAATCCATATGGGTATCACTTTATTACAATATCAATATATGGTTCGATGAGGTATGAGACAATATACCAAATATTGGCATGGTATGAGACAGTGGCTCATGGTTAATTCTTTAGGTCGCTGGCCTATGCAGCTAACCCGATCAATATCTATCTCATTCACAACCATGGTAATATAGTTTGGTGTTATGGTAAAATAATGGATGGGATCTTGCATTTTCTACTTAATTAGTCAAGCTGTGTACAACAGCCTATACAATGCTCATGTGGGCAATTTTCTGCCACTTTTTCCTATACTGATTTATTCCTAACAATATTTTCTCAAAAAAAAAAAATCTTTTTTCTAGATATATTGTCAATATGTATTTATAATATCGTTATCTACATATACATATATATATAATAGTATTTGTTACTGAAATGACATGAATTCACCATGCTGTTGTTACGTTATTATAAGTTATTATCTGCTGTTATAACATCTAATAATGGAAATAAATATCAAAAAAATTAAATAGCTGAGTTACGACCATTATAATCCAGTAACAGCGCCGATGGTTTCAGCCCATGGCATACTGCAGCCACAATGGCATCAGCAAACCATGTTCACAACCGTGCCTGGAAGAGAGCAGAGACAACATCAAAAGTGGAGAGCTATTTACTACGAACTGAAGCTAGATAATTTTTTAAACTATACGCAAAAGTACAAAAATCTTGCATCATTTTTGCAGGAGGTAAAAGCTGTAACTGGTCCAATACTCATTCCTACGAAGCTGCTGGGACTAGAAAGTTTTGCCAGCTTTCATTACTGTGAGCTCATAAGACCTGTTTTGTTTTCCACTATTTCAGTTCTGTAGTTTAATGAGTGGCTTTTTCTTTCTCTTTCTCATTGGAGTACCAAGGTTGATGCATCATACATCAGACCCAGATATGTGAGAGCTACAGTCCATGAATAATAAAACAGAAGGCCAGGGGACCAATGTTATTACTAGAGCTCCCATGGTGGCATTTCTCTTTGTTAGCTAGTTAGAGGCCCCATCGGCTTTTTTTTTGTTCTGGTGTGGATTTGCTGTGACCACTTGCTCCTCTATCATTGCAGTAGGTTGGAATGTAATAAGTATGTCAGGTGAGACGGTATCCAAATCCAGACCCAATCCACACATTGGCTCATGATTATGGCTTAGGAGATTGACCCAATCTAATCTGATATGCAAGTGGTCTAAATATATAGTGCTCAGCATCATTTTATTTTGAGCAGCTTAGAATGGCTTGGGTACTAGAAGCCGATTAAAAGTATCAGTAGATTACAAACATGTCTGCCAATGTAGGGCAGGTGATGCTACCAGCTCCGTTTTTCTGTTTTTTTTTTTTGCCCTTTCTCCCTTTCCTTTAGGGTAATAAGGTTGATGGATAGGACATAAAGGCCTCCTACCTACTTTACCATTAAGGCTCCACAATCCTCAAGAATTATGGGTGTCATCTGACAGCACTTTCATTTTTTTTATTTCTAAATATAAAATAAAAAATATTTTTTTATAATTTTATAAAATATAAATATATTTATTATGATAAATTATTTAAAAAATAAATATATCGACTATGATGGACATGATGGTAGTTAAGTGGAGGTAGTAAAAATGATGATGATGTGATGGCAAATATGACGGTGGTATAGTGAAAATGGTGATAATAATAGGTGTAATGCAGTGGAAGAGGTGATAGTCATGGTGGTAGTAATGGTGATAGTGATGGTGATAGCAGCTATGGTGATGGTGAGAAAATTGGTGATGTGGCGAGGATGATAACTATAGCATCAATATGGTAAAAGCGATGATAATAGTGATAGTAATAGTAATAATAATGATAGTGATAGTGAATGTGTCGGTATTATGGTGTTGGCAATGATAGTTATGATGGTATGGCTGTAGTGATGGTGGAAGTTATGGTGAAGATAGTGTCAGCCGTGGTACTAAAAATATAAATTTTTTGTTTATGAAAATATTAGAATTAAGAATTTGTTACTTTCATTTTTTCTAGAAATAATAAAATAAAAAAATCACCAAATATGCTTTTATATTTATTTTTTTATTATTTTATTTTCAAAATAAAATAAAAATAGAAAATAAAAGTGACACCACATAGGCTGTGTATCAGCAACAATGATAACCCAACAATGTTGCAGTGCTTAAACTTTGGATTCAAGCCCATGAACTCTAAATAGCATAGGCGTACCAACCTAATGGGCTGAGCAATTTCTTAAGATTCACTACCAGTTTCTAATGTCATAAGAATGAAGGGTCAACTAAATATCCCTAACCTAGTACTTACCTATATCTAGAGGAAAGCCTTTGTGAACATAAATTCGCAGCTTGTGGATTCCTACCACCTGTTCACAATGTGTCTCCTTCTGGGAGACAAGTCCCTGATGCTAGTGTGAGAGCGTTCTTATAAAATTTTCATGAGCTCCTGTGACAAGCTGCTTGGTGAACAACTGTTGCATCAAGAGCTACCCACGAAGGAGTTGCTTGTCGTCAGCATAGACTTTTCAAGGAGAAGTGTCAACGAGTCATTGCCTGTATAAAAGTTAAATTTATTTATTTGATTAATCTTATTAGGTTTGGGACAAGATCTTATTTTTAATTTTGGATTGTGTGATGGCATAGGATTGGTATAGAGGCTTTTAGTTTGATGCAAGATTTTATGAGAGGCATCCTGGCTATCTCCATTTCCTTAAGCAAACAGGATCGAGATAGATTTGGAATACCAAAATGTATCTAAGTTGGGAGAGAAGAAGAAAGAGAAGAAAAGATGAAAAAAATGAAAGGAAAGAAGAATAAAAAAAATAAAAAAGGAAAAAAAAAGAAGAAATGGAAAGAAAAAAAGAAAAAGAAAGAAAGGAATGTAGAAGAAAATAAAAAAAAAAAATGAGAGAGAGAAAGAATTGAAAAGAGAAAGAAAAAAAGACAGAAGACATCTACCGAAATGCAAAACTGAGACTATTGCTTGGATAGGATGAAATAGTGGAGCATCCCATTTCATAGAGAAATCGAGATACCTCCATCCCACGAGATTTAGAACCTTAGTTTAATAAACTCAGGTTGTCCTACCTGGAAGAGGAACAATTGTTCGTGAAGTTATCCAGTGACTAGAGCCTGTGAATGACTTCAATTGGTTTTGATTTTTGGTATTTATATATTGGAGAATGGTGATTCTGCAGCAATTACAATTGATTCATACAGCTATACATTTGGATAACAACTAAAAAAAAAAAAAAAAAAAGGCTATACATTTGGATACAAGGAAAGAACCAATGGTGAAATATAAGTCGTATAATCCAATGCGTCTATGCTAAATATTGGAATATATACCGAGTTATGCTGGGCTACTGAGATGGTGCTTATTATGTGGCTGAAGGCTGTGTCAAGGTTTATCATCTAATTTGATCAGCAGTCAATGAGAATTCTCAGATGGCAGTGACTTGTAATCTTCCACAGTTTAAGAACTTTCACGGTTGCATCCAAGGGAATCATCAGGATTCGGGATGGGAAATTTCCAAATTTCCGCTTTACAAAGGTTTATTTATCAAGCTTCACATAAGAGAGCAGCACATTTGAGAAAACAAACAAATAAAGAGGAAACCATTTCTGCCAACATCCATGCTCTAAGGGAAATGCCATGAAATATTATAAATTGGGGCAATAAACTACAGGAGTTCCAGTATCTGCTCCTTATTTCCATCATCTCTCTTTAGCAAGAGAGCACCACTTGTACTAAAAAACGATGGATAGCAGAAATTAACCAAACAACAACAGGACAACCAACCACAAAACCAACCAACCAAGGGACAGCAGATAAACCAGCATAGAGCAGCAAAAGCAGTAATTTCCCATCTCCCCTGCTTCAGTCCAGGGCCTGCATGAGAAGCACAAATTAACCAATTACTTCAAATTTCAGAAATGTTATAATGGTACGTAGGACTTATAGACAAGACCAATTCCCTCGGCCCTCCTTACACTGAACTCCTTAGAATTCTTGTCTCACTGGTTTACAACAATGAGTTTACCACTTTAATCTGATATATGAATGTGAATGCTCGGTTTTACTGTTTGAATTCCATAGTTTTACCCCCACAACAGCCAAGCATCATTGTTTTTTTTCTGACTCTTTTTTCTAGTTTTTCCTCCCATGTGTGCATCTGCAAGTGTTTTTGTGCATGTGCTAAAGCAAAAGGTTGTTTGATTCAGAATCCATGCCTCTATATTCCCAATGTTTGAAATAGCCAGAGTTCATTAAGAGCACTCAGTAATGCAACAAATTCATACTGTTTTGTTTGTGAAGGATAAAAGAAGAAGGAAAAAAAAAAATCAACCAATTCCAAGAATTTTCATCTAGACCATACCCGACGCCATCCACGCCACATCATAAGGAAAAGTGTCCTTAGGAGCATGTAGCCTGGCAAAAGATAGTCAGAGAGCTCAACATACATCTGCAAGTCCAAGATAGCTATTGTCACTATTCACATAGACATCATTTCACAACATACAGATACATGCATGAATATGTACATAAACTCGAAAAAGAAAAAGATGTTTTGTTTAAACAAAAAAAGTATTGTGTGCCAACCAGATGGAGGAATGTAAGCCAATGGTTACTGTAATGATCAATTGATTCTTTCTCATTCTTATAGTACAACAAGACAAACTTAACACATGTATCGCAAGAAGTTTAACAAATGGTTTTCAGAAAATGGAGTGTGGAAAGAGCATGATGACATGAAGGAGATAGTGTGTTTTATTTTGTCTTAGTAGAAAACTTTAAGAATCATTTTTTCCTGTTTTTCGGCTAAACAATCTTTACAATTCGAGACAGGGACTCTGTTAGAGATAAATGGATTTCATCTAACAAGTTGGAAGGGATGCAGGATTACAGAAGAATTGAAGTTAAACCTATCTAATAAGAGATTTTTCTTGAATATGGATCAATTTTCTTAACCATTCAAAACTATGTGTTAAACCTTCATCTGATAAGTTAATGTTTATGTTATCTAAGTCCAAGTTTGCATCCCATTTAAATGGTAAATACCCACCATCATAAACATCAGGCAATTTTACCACACTTACTTGAAAGTACACCAATGTTGAGTCCTGTATGCGTCCAGTGTCTACAACAATCATCAAGAGGTAGCGAATAAACAGAAGCATCATCACCTGTCCAAAATCATTGATATGTTTCGGGCCTCGGACAATTCTAAGGAAAATGAAGTCTTGGTAAAGAAAATTTTATCTTACAACGTAGCCTGCAAATTTCCAGAACCTGAGACGCCAGTTATTTTCCTCATTCTCAGAGTCAGAAAGGGCCAGAAAACCTTCATTGTTGAGCCTGGACTCCAAATTTGATCGGAAGATAAAATGGTAAACCAGAAAATGCCAAGTCTTCTTCAAAAATAACCATGAAGACATGATAACTTTGAAATAAAAAAAAGGACTTTTCGTGTTAATGGAGCATAAAAGCTATGTGACCTGATAGATTACTAGTATATGGCTGAAGAGCATTAATCTGAGACAAAACAAGTAGAGAGCACCAGATATCTTTTTACATTTATCTAGTACTTTTCTGGCCTTCCATGACAGTAAAATGTACATTTTGATGATCACTGTTATCCATCTAACCGGTCTTCCGGTGCGGTTTACACCAAATATGGAAGAGTATAACTTACACAGAGTAGTCTGCCAAATCTCTTGATTTCTGCATACATTACACATGCCAAACAATAGTATCATACAGCTTACATGTCATCTAGATTATGTGGACCTAAATGCTAGGCTGATTAAATGCCAAAGTAATTTAGTCTCTTGCTTGGGCAATCAATAGAGCAAACTGCTTTGTCTACATTACCATCTCAAGAAGGCATCTTACCGTGGGCAAGTATAAGCATCAGTTTTCCAACTTATGCTTTCCTAGTTTTCTGAAAACAGGCTAGTGTTTTGATGACCAAAGCATTCTGCCCATGCCTGAAGCACTATTGCTTTTTTTTGGGACATCTGGTAATGGAACTTGCCATTTGGTGGCCTTCCTCCTCCTTAATAATAGTATCTCTGGAATAGAGGAGCTAGCGTCTATTTTCCTTATCATGGGAAGAAAACAAAGTTAAAGCCTGCTACATAAGATTCCTTCCACAATGCCATAATATGCCAAGGGAAGTGCGCAATTATCTTACATGGTAGGAAGTCAAAGCTAAATTTGGCTACTTCCAATGATTTATAGATAATCTGATAAATTATCCTCTACATGCGTTTAGTGCGAGAGCGAGAGAGAGGGAGAGGGTCCTTTGAGCTTAATAAATTCCCTTAAAGTTTCCAACTTAGTCTTTAAGTTGATGACTAAACAAAATTTCAGTCATCACATAACATAAGGTTTATTCACCCTCTACCGGTGGCAGCAGACAAGAAAATGTTCTGACAACCAATAAAAAAGAGCCAACACCAAGATTGCTTCCTCTAAAATAATTAGGGTTACCAGAAATGATTTTAACCTACGAACACAATGAACTATATAAGAAGTGCATGAAACACGCATATTTAACTGATAAATCTTCGAGTCCACAAACAAAGAGAACTGGTACTCCTACATATTATAGAAGAGGAGAATTCAGCAGTAACTCTGATGCACTTACAGACCAAAAGGCATTTGGATGGAATTTAAAGGAAAAAATGAAAAAGATAAGGGATGCTAAAACATACCTGCGATAAGCCTCACTCTCTGGAAGAACTGAATAATCTGGGCGATATTCCTATCAAACAAAAGAAATTAGGATTTATTTTCCATGAGTGCTTTACTGACAGAAGGCACATCAAGCAATGACACTTAGATGATACTTTTACATTCTTTTCTTTGTATTGTTGTTCAGAAGATATAAATTGGTGGTGAAACTTTAAGAGCTTGAATTTTTTATGTTATTTTGTCATGTATTAACTTTCTTAGAGCAAATTCAGAAAGCCATGTCACAGATTTACAAAAAAAATCCAAAATTCAAGGTAAATGAGAGAGGGCGGTTAAAAAAAAACCACATCTGCTATCAGTAAACATTGTATGAACAATTTCATGAATATTGAAATTGCAATGTGTATGTACAAAGTTCAGGGAAGCATGAGTGATACCGCAGCTTCTTTTCCCATACATCTGGTTTTAAATTTAGAATATGCGGCAAAGTCACCAAATTTAACAAAACAGAAAAAGATGGTGGGTTAACATCAGCCATATTAATTTTCTCAAAAAAAAAGGGAAAGAAAACATTAGCCATGATTACAGAACTTTTGTTAGGTAAGTCACTGGAATGCCTAAATAGCAAGAACTCAATAGGACCTTATAATAAGAACGCAAATATAAATGCTGACAACATTTTGAATTTTAAGGCAGTCGATAAGGAACAAGCTGTTGAAGCATTAAAAGAGAAAGCTACAGCTAACATAGCCCCCCACTCCACCCCACTCAGAAGAGAGAGAGAGAGAGAGAGAGAGAGAGGACAGGAATATCAGCTAGAAAAAACCTGGTGGCAAATTTCACAAATAATATCTCCTTTGAGATCAATCCATGTCTGGACGCACTTCCTGTGTGCAAACTGGAGCAGAAAGAATTCAATTATCAGACCAACAGGATTTCATCTTTAAAAGCAAGTAAAAGAAAGAAAAAAAAGAAAAAAGAAAAAAGAAAAAAAAACTCAAACATACACATCCTCTAAATTCTACAAGCAAGTTAATGAAACTAATTGAAGATGGCATGAGGTGGTGGTGGTGATTTGCTCCCATGACCACCATGACAAATGACTTCTTTGATCTGAGAATTGCTTGTGAGAAGAATGGTGCACCATACTAGCGAGAACTGCAATGAAAATTAGTGTTGGAAGGGGAAGCATGCACTATCGAGCAAGTTGAGATTGAGGAAGGAAGCAAACTAGATAAAGATGAAAAGTAAAAATGTGTTTCCCAAGGAAGGATTCAAATAATAAAGATTGAAGGGATTAAATGAAGATGATGGATAGGTGAAATGGAATGTTGTGGAGGGTAATGCCCTTCGATCAAACCTGATGGACTAAATTAAGTTTCACCTAAGAAGGATAAAGTAGAGGAAAAAAATCTCAAAATGCAAGGATGAGCCTTGGAGCAATGGTATAGTTGCTCCATCTAGCTAGAGTGTCATGGGTTCGAAACATTGAAGCAACCTTCCCACATGTGGGGATAAGGATGCATATTTTTGATCCTTCCCACAATCTACAATGGCGGTAGCCTCATGCATTATGGCACCTCTTTATAAAATCTTAAATATGATATTTTTTTATAACAAATGATAAATAAAAAGAACAACATGGATATCCAATTCCAAAATGTTGGAGGAAATAATGTAAAATTAAGTATATGTTTCAGGCTCTATCAAATTAATGAACATCAATAAAAGAATTATTTCTAAAAGCATCATCCAAGAAGATAGCATCTCCAATATAATAGTTCCGACAACAAACGACCAAAATAGAATGAATAATAATAAACCAATGATATGAAAATCCATAATTTTGGAGGAATTATGGTAAAGCGAAATATATGTGTAAGGCTCTATCAAATGAAATGAACATCAATTAAAACAACTACTTACAAAATATCAATTGCAATATCTCAGATGCAATATTTCCAAAAATAAATGACAAAACTAGAATTTGGGAATTATATATGATGGATATGAATTTCCAGAATGTTTGAAATATTAAAATCAACTGATGTCTTTCAGGATCTATCAGACCAAACAAACCTCAATCAAAAGTATTATTTCTGAAATGTCAATCATTAGGATAATATTTCAAATACAAAATTTCCAACAACAAAAGACAAACAAAGAATTAAGAACACTAAAACATTAACATGCATTTTAGAGTTCGGAGCAACTAGCACATTGAAACTAGTACATATCTAAGATCTATACAATCAAAGAATAACTTTAAAGGATCAATTAGAAAAATTAGGATCCCAAAATAAATTATCCGATGACTTTGGGGATTTAGTGTTGAACTAAGTATATTTATTTTTAAGACTCTATCAAATCAAGTGAACCACAATGAATGGAATTCTTTTATCAACCAGAAAAATCAAAATCTCAGATACAACATCAATGACAACAAATGACAAACAAGGAATTAATGAAGAATACAAACCACGGGCATGCATTCCATAATTTGCAGGGAGAAATGTGAAATCTGGCATACATTTAAGGTTGTCTTGATTCAAATGACAATCAAATGAGTTACTTTCAACGTATATATCAACTAGGGAGATAAAATCTCGAATATAACATCTCCAACTACAAAGGACAAGCAACGGATCGAGATCGCTAAATCGCTGACATGAGTTCCAGCATTCAGAGGAACCAAAACTTAAAACAAATGAAATGAACAAATAAACCTTTGTTCTATTGAAACCAATTTTGAGTATACTCCATGCAGCTCTGACGTAATACCCATAGACAAAATTAAACAAAAGGAATACTGGTATAAGTTGACCCCGAAAAAAAACAGTATATAGACATTTGGCAGGAGAGAGGGAGGTGGAGAGAGAGTGTGTGTGTGTGAGAGAGAAAGGAGTGAATGCAAATCCTCCAAGGTTCCAAAACAAAGCAAACAACAGCTTGACTATAATCAGAGAGGAAAAAACTTCTCGTGATCAACAAAAGAGAGTAATGGATCCATAGAAATATCTAAAAAGATGCAAACTTTTCATCAAAGAAAAAAAAAAGATGCAATCTTTATGAAAGAAATCAAAAAAAGCACCTTTCTTGCACCTACTTTTATGAAGAAAGAAGCGAAACAATATGAACGCAACAATCAATAATCCGAGAAAAAGCGATAAATCCTAAATGCCAACAACAAGAAGAGCAATCAGGCTCCAGAAAACGATTCAAAGCACCAACTGCATGTTACCAATAGTTGAGATCTAGAGATAAAAGCACAGAGAAAGAGAGATAAGAATGATACGTACCCTTATGGTTCCATCACAACCGCAGGGCGTTTCCATCTCGCTTTCCAGCCCTTCGTCATGGCAGATTTTGCACTGCACCACGCCGTCATTCTCGGTACCGCTGAAGCTGCTCCCCGGGTTCTCGATGAAGATCCTTATCTCCGGCACTGCACCTTCCAGCACCGGCGTAGGCGGAGCAGCGGCGCCGGTGGCAACTCCAGCTCCGTGGCCGCCGGCCCCGTTCCCGGCCTCAAGTGCCGCCGCTGCTGTGGCCACCAAGCTTTCGACGTTCACGACCACCTCGTCCGACATCTCTTCCTCTCTAAAACTATCCCTCCTCTCCCTCTCCGCTCGCTCCCTCCCTCGAGCTCTCTCTTCTGCCCAAAGAAGGCAGTGGTGCAGTGGAGAGGTGGAGTGGGTGGTATAAGTACAGGATTGCATGAGCGAGCGAGTACCAAATTGCCCTGAGTTGGTGAACTTTGTGTGACAAAGTTGCCCCCTGTACTACAGAACAAAAAGGATGCGTGTCAGCCATGGTAAACCACTTTTTGGATTTTGTCTTGATGCAGATAAAGAACTCACATTTTGTATGTGACGATGGAAATAAATTTTCCTGACTTTCTTTCAAAAATATGTGATGGCTACTATTTTCACATCAAACATGGAACAATGTTTGAACATCCTCAAAAGATTAGGGGTCAGTCCATGTCTAAAATTTCTTTCTTAAATTTTAGATTGTCTCTAACGAGTTAAGAAATTATTTTTTATTTAATATTTTTTAGTTATTTAATGAATCTATAGTACTATCATGATCATGTCAGTGTTCCATGATTATGTTTAATGGCTTTGTTTTTGGAAACTATCTCTATTTGATGAATTTAGTTGCACTTTTTATGAACATTTATATTACTATTAAACCAGTATATAAGTGGCAATCACAAATACTAATTATAGCCCATCATAATGCAATAATGAGAACTTAATTAAATCAAAGCAAGGATAAAGAAAACTGAAAAGTATCAAAGAAATAATTTTTAGAAAATAATTAATAAAATACTACAGCAATTCATTCCTTATCCATGAATTAGAAAAAGCGATATTCTTTCCTTTAATTTTTTTGGTAATCAAAAAGTGAGATATCCAATGCAGTGCAAACTTGCAAGTCATGCATTTAAATAGCAAGGTCTTAATATCTTCCATCCATTCGACCATGTGCGATAATATCTCGTTACAATGTAAGTAAATAAAAGCCATATTATATACTTGGTTACTTTGTAGGAAGAAAACAAACAAAGATAAAAGAGCATGGTCGGTGTAAGAGTCTAACAGTTGAGCAGCTGTCCAACTTTTGCCACAATTTTTAGACTGAAGTAGCGGGCAGTTCGGTAATTTGGAAGGGTAGAGGAGGAAATGGGAAACAAGCAAGGTGGTGTTGTTGGAGCATGGAGAGAAGCTGCTGGACTCCGACGAGAAGCGTTCAGGTGTCAAAGAAGCAATTGGCATAAAAAAGCTCTCTCCAAATGACCAACTTATCCTCTCAACGTTCCTCGACTTTTTTCCATCAGATCTCTGGCTTTTTCGTTCAACTCCAACTCCTCTTCTGTCTCCATGCACACCGCTCTAGCTTTAGGCGCTCCACTGTTTGTACTTATCTCATCCCTTTTCAGTTACGCTTTTAATTAAGCTAAACACCTTTCCATCTGACTTGAAGTGTCAGTTTGTAAAGGTCAGATACGCTCCCGATACGATACATATATATAAATATTT
Source organism: Cocos nucifera (assembly GCA_006176705.1). NCBI lineage: Eukaryota > Viridiplantae > Streptophyta > Magnoliopsida > Arecales > Arecaceae > Cocos > Cocos nucifera. Next base: position 541,942 of record QRFJ01000147.1, on the reverse strand, counting down.
TAACACTCATTGTTTCAGGTATTGTATAACTAAATATATTTAACAATTGGAAGTCGATATAGTAAATATATAAATCAAGATTTTTTCAATTTTGCCTGAGGTATTGTATTAGAATGGTATTTTATTTTTTTTACCATATTGAGTTAAATATTAATATTTTTATTTCTATATGTTGGCTAATATTTCAAAAACCCTAGTTATTTTCACATTCTTCAGAACTTCTATCTCGGCCGAGATGAACTGACATTTCGATTGATTATGATATTGTTGCCGAAATATCGGGATTAAAAAATAATGCAATTTAGAAACTTATTAAGGTATGCACTAAGAGTCAAGGCATGATTAGCATGTTAATATCGTAATTAGGTTATTGTCTACTGACAACTTATCGTATATGTGAGATTATAGTTTGAAAGTGTTCGATTGTTGTTTCTTGTCGGCACTGTAAGTTAACCCTAGATCTGGTCTCCCAAACTATCGTATGCATTATAATATAAAAGTATTCATTTGTCGTTTCACTGTTGCAAGTAGCTTATAATTTATTGATCGAACAATCTCGTGCTTGATCATATGAAAGATTCTAATGTCTTTTATAGTTGCCTGATTAATTGTATGAAAGCATTCTCATGTCGTTTGCAACTGCATAGGACATTGTTCTTAGATGTTCTTTGCTACATAATTGGATGTTTTAATCGGAAAGCATGTGCACATCATTTCATGGCCACAAGTAACATATTTGCTCATATTTCTTTTTTTGTTGATTTTTTCATCCATTGTAGCATAAAAGTGTTTAACAACTCGTTTGGTTTATGGAAAGAACTTTTTTTCCTAAGAAGTTACTTCCCAAAAATATAATGCTTGGCAATATTATTTTGAAATGTTTTGTTGACCATGGAAAAGTGACTTATTTTATAGTAATTTAAGTTTGGTTGAGCATTCACTTTCTTGAAAAAATTGTTAGATATGTGTACCCTAAAAGTCAGATTGGCTGACACTTATAATATACTTCTAAGGATAAAATTATGATTTTAACTATAAATAATAAAATGAATTATTTTCTATCATGGTGTGTATTTGAAAGTGTCTGTGATACATCCCTTGAGTTAATGGTAATGATAGTTCATATTTTCAAGAGTTGAAAATTTAAAATATGAATTTTCATTATTAACTCATAAAATGCTTTCGATCGTAGGATCATCATGAGGATGGTGATTGATTCGAAAGGTTGGTATACGATCGCTTCTTTTTGATAGATAAGTCTTGAGTCTATGGTGTAGAGACATCGGAGTGAGAGTACAGATACTCGTTAGAGAACTAGGGCACTGAGCATGACCACCTCGAGCAGTCATAAGAAAGTCTACCTTCTCGTCGATGACTGGCTCGAAGCTATAGTGGTGTATCTAGTTCTTTGACCTGAGGTACATCGGCAGTTCATCTTGAGGGTGTTATAGTTTGACTACACCATAACTCGATCTTCTAGCCATTCGAAACTCTGAGATGTATATTGGCTATAGAATGTTCATTGTAGGAATTAGATTACACAAATAGAAGATCTATCTACCTGGATAGATGAGGAGCAACCCTATGATGATCATGAGAATCAAGTCCATAAGTCCATGGCCATGACAGAGTGAAATAATAAAAAGAGTTTTTATTAGAATTTTCACATTGGACTTGAATCGAATGATTAATTTATATGACGGATATTAGGGTTTGACGAGATCATCTTAATCCTAATTCGGTCGAAGCTCAAGATAGAGGAACTTAATCATATAGGTAACTGTACTGAGAGGTTCATTTTTAGTTCTGATAGATTGCCATCATATGCTGCTAGATGTCACTGATGGATTTTGAAAGTAATTAGAATGATTTGGATGATCGATCATACTAGTTGTTTGAATCAAAAAAGTTCTAATCTATTGGAAGGTGTTTCGATGATATCGATGATAAAGATCACGATATATTCCATTACCATACGAAACTGAACCTAATTGGATCATACAAATAAGGGTTTGAATCTGGATATCATCAATTGGATTAATCTAGTTCAATTGATTTGAATAAGATTCAATTAGGTTCAAAAAAATCATGATAGCACATGATTGAACATAATATTCTCTTTTAACAATTATTAAAACTTATCTCGACTGAGCCAAATATGTTTGGGCTCACTCAAGAATCTTTACTTAGTCTGACTGGAGCTTGTCCAAGTCAGAAAATGGTGGTCTTAATTTATGAAATAAATTTAAGACAACATCTATCATTTTTCATCACCTGCTAAATCTTATTTTTAGACTTTGATTAAATATTGACCTTTGACACTTAGACATCTGCCCATATATCATATACCCATAGGAGAGAACCTTGGACCTTGTCTCCCTGCTAAAAAGTAGATAGACAAGGGGTGCATGCCTAGGAAGGCATGCGCCCCATGAGGATAACGCATGAAGTCCTATACAGATGGAACTCCAGGTTGCTTCATGAATTTAAACGCTGTGGTGCCAAGAAGTCCTGTTTGACCAGTCTTGGCGCCACCTAAGGAGGTTTTTGAGGGACTCTAATCTGATTGGATTAGATGATGTTATCCCACCAATCAAATTTAGATTTGATTGCACAAAGAGCCATAATTGGCCTGGATGATGTGGACTCATGGTGTAGCAGGGTCTATATAAATCCTGTCTGCGCCTAAAATTTAGAGCTTCTACCTTAGTCCACACCACATAGTCCCTCTCCCTTCTTCTCCATGCCATCCTCTGGTCCTCTCTCTCCTCTCCATGCCCAAGAAGTTTTGAGCATGAGTTAGGTGCGATCTAAGCAAGTAAAAGGTGACAGAAAAGGAAGAAGACAACACTGCTGTAAGAGACAACGACTGATCTTCAAAAATTATTTTGAAGATCTTCAAGATCAGATCCAGATATAATTTTTGGAGGATAGATTGAGAAGAAGAAGATCTTCAAATCTTGTTCGAGTGGATACCGGTAGAAGCCAGGCGCTTGCGTGGCTACATCCAGAATCTCAGGCAAACATTGAGATCATCACAAGATAATTAAATTATCCAAAATAAAGGTATAATTAAATTAGATTTAATTTTTATTTTTATTTTAATTTTTAGATCAATAAGATTAGATCTGAAGAGTCTCGGATCTAATTAGGATTTTAGAGAAAATTTTTTAAAATATCCCTCTTGATCCAATCAGATCTGAACGAACTTAATCCGAAAAATAAGATTTTTTCCTTCAAAAACTATATAAAAGATTTGTTATATCCTTAATAAATATAAGACCATATCTTTTTATTTTCAAACTATGTATAAATATTAATATAATATTTATATTAAAATAAATATTATATTAATATCAATATAAATATTATATCATATTAATATAAATATAAATATATTATATTAGTATTTATAATGATAATATTAGAAGAATACTTTTGAAAAGAAAAAAATCACTAATTTTTATCTCGTGGGAAGTCCCAAAATCCATCTCCTTCATGATTTGATATTTCTCATAAAACATAAGAAGTATCTTCCTATAGGATGAGCTTTTTTTACTCTCTTTCCTTTTAAAATTTCAACCAAATAAGAGGGCTCTTCTCTACTTTTTAGGAATTACCTTCCCTCCTCTACTTTCACAAACAAACGAGTCCTAAATGTTGATTTGCACAAAATATTGCCTCATTCTGATCAAGTTTAGAATTTTGATTGATTTAATATGGAAGTTACATCTAAGTGTATGGATTTGTTTGAAACAAGCATGATCTTAAGCTAGGTTGAACGATAGCCTTTACAAAAAACTATATTGATGATTAGATTAGATATTCATGTCCACAACATCTCCTGTGCATGCTGTGGAGATGTGTTCGAGTTTGAACTATGATGGTGACATTTTTACTGTATTTCTTAAGAAATAGTTTGGAAAGAAAAAAGCAATTTTTAGGAAAGAATGTAGACTAATCATATTAATAAATAAAAAAGATAAATGGTTTATAAAAATAATTTTGAGACTAAAACTTAGATTCATTATTTCAAGAAATAAAGAAAGAAAGAAAGAAAATAAAATCTTGATTAAAAAAAGAAACTAAGTCACAAGTACTTGAATGTTTAAGTATTTGTTTGAAATATAGTAAATGGCAGTTTAGTATACGAGATTCATAATATTCTGCAAATTAAACTATTTCAAGTATAATTTACGAGTATATACGTAATTCACTGCATGTGTAAATTTAACCAACTCTAACCTAAAAGTTTAGCCTCCAACAATCTTCATAATGACTTCTTTCACCATACTTATGGTGTCTGGCATTACCAATATAATCATGCCAGTTAATGGTGTACTTATATGGCTACGTGTCTACCAAATTGGACTCATCTTCTTTTAATGCTCGCTACAATGTCATTCATCTTTCGTCTCACTATTTGACTCTTCATTTATAAGTTGTCACAACATGACTATGTGGCTAACCACATGGTTCACCAAATGATACCATCTTTCTTTTGCGCTCAACTCCAAACCTCCACTCTCCCATCCTTGCCCACAGAGTTCTTCATGTCTTTATTTAGTTCTCGAATTTTTATGTAAAAATTGTTGCCCCCTTCTTTGCCCACAGAGTTCTTCATTTGTCTTTATTTAAGTTGTTGTTGCATGGCTACGTGGCTCAGCGATTGAAGTCATCTTTTCTGTGCTCAGCTCTACCTTCAGTTTCCTCTTTCGGCCCACGGCATTCTCTCTGTCTCAATGCCAACCTTTTATTTTTGACGGTCGTAGCAAGACCACGTGGCTTATCATTTCAAGTTCTCTTTTCTTACATCCTCACTCTCCGATCCATGCCCGCAGCATTCTTACGTGAAATGCATGACCATCATGCATGTAAGCATACGTACATATACAAATATAAATATAGATATAGATGAATGAAAAATCTTTTTTTTCTTTCTCTTTTTTAACAAATATAACAAAACCGATAGGTATCTTCTAGATCCATCCTTCAAAAATAGGCTAGAAATTAGAATTAGCTCATTATGCCAAAAATCCAGTTTATAATGTCCCAAAATGTGAGATTGAGAAATTTGCGCTTGATTTAGCCCCATCAACTCGATTATATATTATAACAAATGGTAGAGTATATTGATACTATTTTATCTAATTGATCTGTAACTAAATGCACTTATATTTTCCATCTCACAAAGAATTAAAGTGCTCTTTTGTTGTGGTATTGATAATATATTTTTCATCTCAAAATAATATATTTTATAGTTACGTGTATATATGAAAAATAAAGTAGTGTGCATTACGAAACACCGTACACTTCAAGTCCCCAAAACGCCTCATCAGATTAAAAACATTGTTGCTAGTGTTATCGTATTGGTCGAACGACCTCCATCATCAATCGGCCATCCATCAAAAAGCAATTTAGTAAATGACTTTGTGTAAAAGTAGATGATACTCATTTTCCAGGGGCTAGTTTAAATGTTATGCTGGTAGGCTCATCATCATTTTCCTTGTAGTGAAAAGATCAATTTACTCCAAAGTTATCCCTTATCATGTCGCTTACAATATTGGGTGATAGATTTTATCATCTCATTTCTTTGCATGTTTTTTTCATTTCACTCAAATGGAAATTGTGAAAACCTCTAAAGACGTCGAGTCTCTTTGTTGGATCATATCTCGCACTGGTCAACCTCATTTGCATTGACTCTTCGCTGTTCAGTCTTGATCAATCCGGCATGCTATGCATGCCATATATTTATATACTAAAACCAACAACATATGCACGTATTTACATGCAATTATATAGGTGACGCATGTCCCATTCAAACCAATTAGGGTGGGATATAAAAGAGCCTAAATGCTACTGGGCCTGAACCAATCTAAAGTCCAAATTGGATGACGTTGTTAAGGCCGGAATGGACCAAAACATGCTCCAACCCACCCCCCCTCCTCTCTCTCTCTCTCTCTCTCTCTCTCTCTCTCTCTCCACCGTGAAACGGGTTTTTAAGGCAAAACGGCTGACCGAGCCCTTCAGGTTTTATCTTCTTGCCCTGTGGAGTTGCCTCCGTCGGAATCCAAGAAAAATCGTGGTCTTCTCCCTCTGAATCATCCATACAGGATCCCAAGCAATTCTCGTTCTCCTTTTTTTTTTTTCTTTCTTTCTTTCCTCATTTCTTTTTGGGATAACAAATGGTATTCCTGGCATGGAAACATCCATATGATGTTTCGTATGTGCCAAGGTTGTCGTTTTAATCTCATATATATGCTTGTTTTCTTGGTCACCGGTTTTTTTTGGATGTGATGTTGGATTGATGCCGGTGTTGGGTTCGGTGCCGATTAAACAATTACGTGCGAAGAGAGGTCTGGGTGGAAATTGGTGAATGAAATTACTCAAATTTTGATGTAATTGATCATTCACTTTGCTTGCATCAACTTAAATAGAGTTGTTCCTCTTGATGGAGCAGCTGTGATGTGATCAGGAAGAGGATGTCGATGATGAGAGCCTATGAGTGGTGACGCATCCTAGAAAATTTAATTTGGATGCTCTAGTTTTTCAGGGTTTTAGGGTGTTGACAGTCAGATGCAGCAAGCCTTTCCTTGGCTTCTTGGCAGTTCAAATTTTGATTGTCTTTCTTAGATCCATCAGGAGTGCTGACGTTGGGGATAGAAACCTGAGGTTGGGACTAATATGGCAGGGGAAAATAAATCCTAGGTCCCATGCCAAATATCACCAAAGGGGTGGTATTCTTTTCCCACGTCAGATTATTGAGTGGAGGTAATCTAACATTATCATTGTTTGATAGAAATGTTCCAAATTTTTTCGTTGAAAATAAATTTTTTTTCTTTCTTTCTTTCTTTTTTTTTGGTAAATCAAATCATGTTCATGTCATTTGAAAATTATCTTAGTGGCATAAATTGCGTGAACCGTCTTGGTATTTTTGTAGTTCCATTTCTTTTTGGAGTGTGACGCAATATGCGATCTTTTATGTGACAATGAGTATACGCAGAAAATGGCTCGACCTCCTTTGGATGGAAGAACGAGAAAAGTAGTTTGTGCTACAGTTTTGACAATTTATATGAACATGACATTCTATGCATGTGAATTAGTGGCTTGTTATGTAGCTTCTATGCATGCCGAAGATGATGACGCACAAAGCGATAGTGATGGTACCCGGTGAGTGCTCATGCAGGAAACCCAAGCCTACAACTTGAGGAAGGGGGAGAAGTAGATAGATGGCAGTGGGTCACAGATGTCGATTTCAGTCTGCAGCGGTACAAAACGAGCCTCACATGCAGCAGCATCATCATCTAAACAACCTCCAAGTAGAAGGCAAAAGTGTGGCCAAGAAATAAAGATTACTACCGTTGATGCAGAATTTAGTTGATGCAAAATCAAGCTAGAATTGAGAAAGATGAGGTTGTCACCGATAATTTACAAAATAAAATTTTATTTGGAGTCGGTGATGATGACTCTGGTAGGACCCTCCGACGATGAAATTAGCTCTTCTGACCAACAGAATTGGAGTGCTCGAAAAAGAATTCGGCAAAGTTTTGAGAAGAAGAAGAAAACTTAGAGAAAACGAATCTAAATGGTCTATTTTTATAGACTAAGCTTGTTGTAATAGTCGTAACCGTGTTGATAAATGTCAATCATAATCGTCCTGATAAATAACAATCATAACTGTCCTAATCATAATCATCCTGATAAATGACAATTGTAACTGTCCTGATAAATGATAATCGTAACCATTCAGTAGTGGAATCGCCTGTAGGAATCTGACTGCTAGAGGAGTCCGGAAGAAGTTCGGCTCCTGAAGAAATCCGATTACTGGAGGAGTTCGGCTCCTGAAAAAATCCGACTGTTGGAAAAAATCAAAAGAAATTTGGCTCCTGAAAGAATTCGATTGCTGGAGGAGTCAGGAATCCGATTGCTGGAGAAAATCGGAAGGAGTTTGGAAGAAGTCCGGCTCTTAGAGGAAGTCGGAAGGAGTCCGGCTCTTAGAGGAAGTCGGAAGGCTGGAGAAAATCGGAAGGAGTTCGGCTCCTAGAGGAATCCGATTGTTGGAGGAGTCCAGAAGGAATTCGGCTCTTGGAGGAATCCGATTGTTAGATGAGTTCGGAAGGAGTTTGGCTCCTAGAGAAATCGGATTGTTGGAGGAGTCCGAAAGGAGTTCGGCTTCTGGAGGAATCCGACTGTTAGATGAGTTCGGAAGGAGTTCGGTTTATAAAGAAATCCGACTGCTGAAGAAGTTCGGTTCTTGGAGGAATCCGATTGCTGGAGAAATTCTTCGGCTCCTGGAAGAATCCGATTGCTGGAGGAATTCAGAAGGAGTTCGGCTCCCGTAGAAGTCTAATTGCTGAAGAAATTTGGAAGAAGTTTGACTTCTTTAGAAGTCCGATTGAATGACGTACAAAGCGATAGTGATGGTACCCCAGTGAGTGCTCATGCAGGAAACCCGAGCCTAGAACTTGAGGAAGGTGGAGAAGTAGATAGATGGCAGTGGGTCACAGACGTCGGTTTCAGTCTGCAGCGGTACGAAACGAGCCTCACATGCAGCATCATCCTCATCCAAACAACCTCCAAGTAAAAGGCAAAAGTGTGGCCAAGGAATGGAGATTACTACCTTGGTATCTGAGTTGGGAGAGTTGAGGAGCTTTATGCAAGGTGCTACAGAGGATATCAGGGAGCTCGCTGGTTGCTTTAAGGATGAGAGAGATATAGTTGAGAAAAGATCAAAGATATGTGAGGGGCTCTCTAAGATGGAGGGACTAAATGATTATGACAGGTTTGCTGTTGGAAGAAAGATTATTAAAGACAACAATAAGGTCGAGTACTACTCCTCCATTCCTGAGGATATGAGGAGGGCATACGTCCTTTCCTTGCTCGTTCCAGACCTTTAGTTTCTCTTCTCTAAGTGTCACGGTGGTTGTGAATGTCACACGGTGTTGGATTTTGAGCTATGTCTGTGGCTGAATATGTTATGGAGGCAGCACATAATTGAACTGTTTTTAGGTTATCTTTTTGCTGAACTGTTTTTTTTTTCTTAATGTATATATATATTTGTAGATTTCCTTTGAGAATCCTTATCTATTATCGAATTAATTAGCATTATGAGATTCCTTACTTTCCTCCACCCAATATTTATTTATATTTCTTCTCTTTTGAAGCTGGTCGGTCAACTTGGAGAGTTGGCATAAAATTGCCACCATTTTTTGCCTATGGTGAATGACTAATTGGTACCGGTGACCTGGATCGGACCTAAACTAGTTGCGGTAATAATCACTAGGATGGTGAGCCTTTCTTAGCCGGATGTTAATATAAATTCGGAAAATTTTGAATCCACTCTCAGCCCTTGTAGGGAGCATGGTTTTGCCTTCGCCTGTGTGCTACGGCAATCGATCATTACAAAATAACATCGAACATGCATGTAAAAGCAACAAGTATGATTAATTATGGGTACAACAAGTCATTTTGCAGCCAAGTTCTTTCACGGCAATGGGTCTGACAATGGATCTGGTTATGGTTGATCAATGTTGAGCTTCATTTTAACCCAATTAAAACCTCATTACCAATAGGCCACTTACGTGCTGCTTCTGGTTATTGTGCTCCATGTAACATTGCAACATCAGTTATGTCTGATTTTTCTCTGATTTTGTGTGGATCATTAAAAGAAGATTGTAAGCTGAAACTTAAACAAGCTCCCTCGTAACTTAATTTTTTTTATGTTTTATTTAAATTTTGTCTCTGAACACACCAGCCATCCCTTCATGACAGGATTCTGTTTTATATAAGCACCATTGCATTATGTGGTGAAGTAAATTTTGACATGGACCATGGATCTGGAATTGGATTGTAAGTAGAATTCTAAGGTCATTAGACATGTCCTCTTCTGGATGACTTTATTCAAGGATACATTGTTGATTTTATCAATCAGTATCTAGATTCCATTTCAGGTGCTTCAACTTTATCTTTCTTATTCTTCAGATGCTCCTACAGTCTGAAAGCTGGTTTCTTTGCGCCTCCAGCCTCTCTTGCTTGCTTTCATGTGGTGCTTTGTGCATCAAATAAAACCTTTACGCTGTTATGATACACGTCAACTTTCTGAATCAGTTTGTCTACTTCTGCTGTTCTATTTCGGTTAAAGGAACATCATATCTTCAAAAATTGGGAAAGGTGTGAAAAGAAGGGAAACCGTAATCATACAACTAAGATGAATTCTATTGAAACAGTGTCTTGCTGCATGCCTTCATTACATGATTTATTCTCCTATAATTTTGTTCCTGTATAGGGCTCTGAGTTTTATGCGCACGAGCATGAACATCTGCTTGTGGGTTAAGCAGCATTGTTTTTATATGCGTTCATATATCTCTGATACCAGCAGTTAAGGAAATCCAATGTGTTTGCATTCTTGAGAAAGAAACCTAGCCAAGTTCACCAGTGTTCCATAGATCTGATCCGAACCTGGATGAATTGGGTTTGGCTTGTCTCCACAAGTAGGGTCTTGGCCCCCTGGTACATGGCTGAAAATCCAGAACAGACCTGATTAATAACTGGATCTGGTGTGAGCCTCCTGGGAGAGGAATAAACCCAACTTGGGACACAAGCTGTCAAATACTGATGAGATGAATAGTGTTATGGGTAAAAAGAAATGGAACGCTCAAAACCAAGAGAACGTGGACTTGGACTATTTCAGTTTCAGGTGGATTTTAGATGATCCAAGTTGGCAAGCTTCCAAGTAATGGAAATGAATGGAACCAACCATACAAAAAACTCGCCACATATGGCAGACTCATAACTAGGTTGTTATCAGATTATTGTCATTTTAGGATAAAGCAAACCCTTTGTGAATAACAGGTATTGGAATGCTAATCTTCTAGTTTAGAAGAAATAAATTGGAGACTTTTCAAAGTTGGCATGTCCCTCCATTCTTGACCATTTGTGGTCTAAATTAACACTCAGAGCTAATAATGTCCATGGATTCAGGTAAAATTTTTCTTCTTGTTTTATTATTCCTTACATTTTGTCTTCACGGTTACTTCAGTTCGAGGATTAACAATTTGGAAAGGACCCGCATTCAGTGTTGAGAGTGTTCCCTCTACTTCCGCAAAAGTCCAGGGGGAACGGGTCGAAGCTTATGGTCATTAAAAGCACATCTTCCATTAGTGTTTATGATTGCTCTAGCTTCACCGAGATCAGATCCTTTGAGATTCCTTTTCCTGCTGCCATTCTGTCTCCATGTGGAACCTACCTTCAGACATTCCGGAAATCCATTACACTGGAAGAGAAAAGATTTGCGTTGTGAGAATTAGAGGCAGCTACTCCTGTTTATCAGCAATTTCAAAAGAGTATGTCTAAAAACCACAAGGTCTGTTAAAACACCGTAAATGCCATACATCCGCGTCTACAGATTTTGATCTGCATGTTTTATTTAATTGTTTGATTACTTAATTCCTCAGGTCATCAATTCAAGTTAGCTTTGATGAATCTGTTGCCTTTGGGATGGCCACGAATGAGATACAATTTTATGATGCCAAGGATTTTTCCAAAGGAATTGCTTTCAGGTTAAAACACCTGGTCTGGTTCCCAGTGGAGCTTTTGAAGTCTCCTGGGTCTCATATTGCTGCATGTGTGGCAGAATCTGAGGAGAGCTATCTTGGTCCATGGAGGTAAGCATTTCATAAGTAAATTGCATCTGACTTCAATTATCCTCTTGCTCGGGGTATCCCAGCTAGTGCACAGATCTTTTCTTGTAATAAGGATGCATAGGCTCCGCTTGTCGTGAGGCAAAGCTTTTTCTTCTTGTTCTCCCATGCAATTGCATCAAAACTTCGTCTATGCAAGGTGTTGGTGCGAGATTTCAGCCAGCGGCGAAGAAACTGGAGTGAATGGTCGAGATGGATCTCCCGAGGATGAGACCCGCAAGAAAAGTCCTTCGACGCTCAAATCAGAATCTTATTCAACAAAATGAAGAGTGTGAGAGGCAGAGAGTAATGTCGTAACTATTTTGGGTCACACTTTTTGGCTCCCTTTTATAAGCGAAAATCGGAGCCTATTAGGCCTAAATCCATAAACGGCTAAGGTAGGCAAAATGATTCCCTGGTCACGAGCATCCATCAGACGGGCGCTTGCCAGGTTTATTAGTTGTAGGCATCTGTCAGATGGGCATTTGCTAGGGTTGTCAATCGTGGGCATCTGCTATCCTAGATAGTTGTAGGATGTCAGGATATTCAGTGAGATCGCGTGTGTGCGAAGAAATACGGTTGGGATCGGGATGATTGCTATAAGCCTAGGTTTGCTTGGTTGAGCCAATTTTTGTTATGTTTCATTAGTCCTTGACAATCATTTGGTAGGGTTTATCTACCGAGAAGTTGTAGGCATCCTCGAGGAAGGCTCAGCGGCCGAGCAGTTCACGACTTCGTTTATCCAGGAGGGATAGTCGTCGATCGGTGGAGGTTTGACCACCTGATGACCAGGTGTCGGTGGTGCCAGCCATAGAGGCATGGGATGACGAAGGAATTGCCTTAATGAGTTGGGGAATGGCGACATAAGCGGTGTCGAAAAGGGATCACTCATCGCAGAATTGCCCTCTAGAAGGAAGGCTTTCGGCTAAGGGCCAGGTCGATTGTTGAGTGGAAGGCTTGTTCATTGTCGATGATGAGTTGGTTGGATGTGGTTGGCTATGAGCAGATGCCTGATCAGACTATGTTGCCCACTTGAGTGCGCTACCGATCTTTAAGGCTGGCATCTAGTAACTTGATTGTAGAGGAGTTGTCAATAATTCAGCATTGGGCCCATCGAGAGTTGGCTAATCTATTCTCGTCCTCACAGGTTACGGGGTGTCGATAGAGCGCATCGCGGGCCAACTGGCTTGGAGCCGAAGATTGATCGGCATCAAGAGTGACCGATCAGTGATTGGTAACGGCCTAACACGCTATCTTACTGGGCTTTCACATCTTGGACTCTGGGCCTCTTCATATCTTTAGCCCAGATGAAATTTTTTTCAACACATACTCCCTACTCCCGAGTCTGAGTTTTAGTCGGATGAAGGGAGTATTGCTGATTCTCGGCGCCACGGATATAAAAAGATCTTTCAGCTGAAAGGACGTATATGATTCTCAAGATGGATGTGATGGGATGTGGGTAGATAGGACAAAATAAAATGATGGGGCCTCGATTTCGAACTTTGGCAACACCTCTTTTGGCACGATATATAAATCCTGGCGACTGGCATACGAAGCAGCCAATGAGGGGGCACCACGTACGAGTAGCCCATTTAATGTCGATGAATCAGAATCTTCCAGAGCTATCTTTCTTTAGCTATAAAACCAAATTAGGTTCCTTCTCCTTCTTCTTTATGCTTTTTGATTGCTTCTAAGTCCCCTTCTTCTATTCCGATTCTCCTCCTCTCAGATCATCATCGCGCGAAGTTCGCATCACTTTGATTTTTCCCTTATCATGATCCATCGAAGGATCTTCTGAAGGTTGGCCTTGCTATTTTCGATCATCTCCCTGGTCTTCCTTCCTTTCTTTAGGTGGATTTCCTTGGCCATCCTTTTTCATTTATCTATCTTTTCGTTTGTCTGTCTCCTTTTTTAGATTGTTTCTTTAGTTTTTCTTTTCAAGCCCTCTTTTTTTTTATGGCAAGCTCTGGTGGCTCAATCGAAGAGTGGTCTTCCTCTTCAGGGATAAATCCTAGAAACCTAGTCAGAAAGGGCAAGGAACCCAAGGTCGATTTGGCCTTGGGGTCTAGCAATTTTGGTCTATGCTGGGTCAAAAGACTTGGTCCGGATCTGAACTCGATACAAGATCCCGATGGAGTTCGACCTCGAACTCCCTGGGACCATCAATCGGGCGAATGACCCACTACCTGGCCGATTAGTTGTGTATGAGGAGGCACTCTGCACTGGCTTGCAGTTTCCTATTCCTCTATTCATTCTCACCTCTGTTGATTCTGTAGCATCTCTTTATGCGCCATTATCTCAAACTCTTTTTGTTTTGTTGTTAACTTCTTGGTCGTCTGCATTCTAGCCAACATTAAGCCCTCCATCCTCTTTTTTCGATCCTTCTTCACCATCAAGAGGCATTCATGTGCCAAGGATTGGTGGTACATATCAATGCAGAGGAAGGTTTTTCTTTTGATCAAGGGTGCTCCTTCTTCCATTCACGGATGGAAGCAATTCCTATTCATCCTTAGGTCGTCATCGGGTGGCTGAGATTTACCGACTTGTGGTCGACCGAAGAATTTAGCTAACCAGATTTCAAGGCTGGGAGCTGAGGAAGAGGGTTGCTTCAAGACCCTTAGGGACTTCAAGGTCACTACTTTGGAGAAGCTGTTGTCTAACGAGGCCCTCTATAATGCAGGGCTCAGTCAGGTTGACCCTAGGGGTGAGTAGGGCATTATAATTCTTCACTCTTTTTTCTTTCTTGTTATCGTGTTTCTGATCATTTCTATGCTGTTGAAGACATGAGGCCTGAAGATATTTCAAAGCTAGAAAAAAATGCCCCTAAGAAGAGAGTAGCCTCAACTCCCGAGGGCCTCTTGAAAAAATCAAAAGTCATGGTGGTTGGCTATCAAGGCATTCCGATCGAGCAAGCCCTTCTAGTTAGGAGCACCATCACAATGGCTACCCTCGCTCTTCCAAGCATGCCATGTTTGGCCATGGTCCTTTCCTTCTGCTCAGTCGAGCATGCTTTAGTTGGCTCCCATTCTTATTTCTCCTACTATCCAGGGGAGAGAAAAGTCTTCTTCTCTAGCGATCGGCCCTAGTGGGTCAGCCTCCATGAGGGAACAAGCCGACCAGGGGACTCGCCTGCTCGAGGTTCCTAATGATGCCACCTTTGGAAATTAGAAGCTCGTCTGGGAGTTGGTGGAGAACACGCTCCTTCTCGTGGAGCTGGAGAGGAACAAAGGATTGGAGTTTGCAAGCCTGTGGAAGCAGGCCGTGACCTCCCTTCACCAAGTATTTTGGTGGTAGCCTTTGCTTTCTTTTCATTTATTCTTCTCTTTCTTTTTTCTTATACGATCTCGATGCAGTTAACCCACCTCCTCGTTGAGCTATCGAACCATGCGGAAAGAATGGATAAGATCCATGCACGAGCCAGAGCGGCCGAGGCATAGGTTGAGCACCTAAAAGAGGCACGAAGCATGATGGATGTCGACTTTGCCCATGAGAAAAAGGGGTGGCAGGAGGCCAAAGCCTGGGTTGCCAAGGAAGAGAAGAGGGCAGGGAAGGCGGAGGCCGAACTGGTCTCCGAAGAAGTAGGGTGGCAAGAGATGGCTTCTAGAATTGCCAAAGAGCTCAAGGTGATAGAGGTCGAGAAGGTGGTTGAAGAGTGGATTACTGAGGCTGGGTATCTCGCCGTAGAGGCATTCAAGGCATTTGAGGATTTCAATGAAGTGAGGATTGCATTCAACCAGAAAGCCTTCAACACTGCCCTGGAGATCGGCTTCGATAATTATCGTCATCAAGTTGCTGGTCAGCTTCCAGCCATGTATCTTTTCATTCTGGATGAAGACAAGGAAAAAAAAGTTGCAGGAGAGCCTGTTCCTTCCGAGCTCGCGGCCGTCGAGGAAAAGCGAGAGAACAGTTGGCGGTCACGAGGGTCTCCCTCTTTTCGACTATTGGTGCTTCCACTTTGATGTCGACTCCTCCAACCAGGGTGCACGTCGGCCTTACAAGAATTGTCTCGAGCCTAGCCAATCCTCAGAATGAGGTTGGAAATTGATATCTTTTGTACTTTCTTTTCTATCCTCTTCTTATAAAAATTTTCATTAATGAAATAGATTTTTCTCTCTTTTTGGAACCATGTTCTTTATGCATTTATCTAGTTCGTCAATGAGTTTCCGATAAGTGTAGTTCTCTGATTCATAGTGTTGGACCTTGGCTAGTTGCCACTACCATCTGCATTGGCAATTTGAAGAGGAAGGTGAAGGTAGCGAGCAAAAAGGTCTCGGATCGAAAGAGAAAATTCTTAAAAGTTAAAAGGGCATTCGAGGAGGTTTCAACAGAAATTAAATGGCTCCGATCAATCATTTGGCCAAAGAACAAGGCTCATGTCGAGGAAAGGAAGAAATTTATCGACGAATGTAAGAGGCTATCAAAGGTTGCCGAGAAGGTGACCTGGGATGCGGCCGCCAAGGTATCCGAGCACAACTATCAATTTCGCTTGGCCCAGGGGAGAATAGCGGTGCTAGAATTATCGGTAGCCACTAAGAAGGCCAAGTTTGAGTGGAAATTGGCGGTGCGCATTGCGCAAGTCCAAGATGAGTGCACGGGCAAGGATTTCAAGCCTCGAGTAGGCTCAAAGAAATGCAGAGCCCGATTATGGAGCAATACCAAGAAACTTGGTCGAGGTCGAACCTGTACTGAGGAAGAGTCACCTAATGATTTGAGGGCCTCAAGCCATGATCGGATCTGCACCATACATGAGTTGGTCCGCAGTCGTACATGTGTTGGGAGAGGGTCAACCTACAGTAGCCGGGCCTCAAGTCATTAGGGATTCGATGAGGCAAGGGTTTTTGAGAGGGGAATCTGATGGTTCAGCCTTTGGAAGCTCAAACAATCTGATCCAACGTATGTTTGATGCAGGTTTTACTACCGACTTCATGAGATGCAGGAACTAGATTAGGATGCTGTTTCCAAAACTTGATCTTTTCGGTCTATCCAAAGGTGACCCTGCTCCCACTGTCCCTCATTGTACGACCTCTTCTATTTCTAGCCACACAATTTCTCTTGTCCTTCATCGCACATCTCATAGGATAGTGATTCACGAGATCGACTCTGATGGTGCGGAGATTCGGAGTAAGAATCCTGACGAAACCTCAGGGCCCAAGATTGATTGCTCTCCAATGTAGAATTTTCTTGTATCATCTATTTTTTCTTTTTGATCGAGATGACAATCTTGTACTTGCAATAAAAAACTCCTTTGCTTGCATTTTCTTCCTTCTTCTTTTGTGCATCTTTAACACCATCAATGTATCTTTCTTCGAAGTCGAAATCAATCAAGGGTTTCTCCTATCATTAGGTCGATTAAGGACCATAGCTGAAACATCCTCGGAGGCATGGGAGCTCTTGGCTTGGGTTTGGGTAGTACCCGGATGATGTCATGTTAGCTATTATTCAAAGGTCTTGGCTCCGACCAAGATATCCTCGAGAGGTTAGTCTTTCGATCCAGTTGTCGGACTTGGGCTCGTGCCTGACTACCCCGCAATCATCTTTGGACTTTTTCTGATCATGCTGGTGGAAATTCTATCCATATTCAAAATATCTCTAGGTTGCTGAAAATCAATCATCTGGGTTTTCAGGAGCATTCAATGCCTATCGCTTTTCGATGGTGATATCTTCTTGGGAAGGAGATCTATCTTCCTAATCTTCATTGGTGTGGTCTGCCATGCCTCTCTCATGGCGATACTTGTTGCGTTATGGATGGGTGCTGTGGACCATGCTAGGATCGGAGGATCCTATAAAAAGGGGCCTTGGGTGCCTTGGGTTGCCATCCACAACCACTTCTAAAATATCGTGGTGGTGTCAATTGGCTTGCTATCGAGAGGTCATTGGCGTCTCTCTCTAGCTCGGGGGTTTCTGCCCACCCCAAGTAGCCCAGACGTGCCTTTGGGCATTCCTTAGCTTGAGAGATATTGGAAATCACCATCTCGCCTAAGGAGAGAGTAGACCTATGATCTTGAGAGATTTCTCTCGTGCGGTGTCCAACTAAGATGTCTTTGGCCTCTCGATAGGGTGCCTCCTTCCTTCTCGTTGGGGTGGCTTCAATGATGGTCTCTAGTGGGGCATCCTCGGAGCATGAGCTTCTGAGAAGGATGGCCACTAGGCCATCGAGGTGTTCTCTGTGGGAGTTGCATCTTCTTCCAGTGGAAGGATCCTCACCTGGGGGCCCTCAGTGATTTGTTGGCGTAGCTTGGGCCATCGATAGGGTGGATCGATGAAGTCGTCGATATTAAGCTTTCTTGTAATTTTTCTTTTCATTGCCATTTTTGTAATGACAATTTGAATTCAAGGAATAAAACTTTGCTTTCTTTTCTCTCTTTTCTCTTCTTTTTTTTTTGGGGAGTTAAGATCATTGGAACAGGCTGCTTGGGGCGCCCATGGGTGCTTCACTAACCATGTGGTGCAGCTCCAGAGGAAACTTCGTGCTGCTGAAAGGAGGATCTCAGACCTTGAGCATCCTCGGGGTCCTAGAGCAATTGAGTACAGGTCGAGGGATCCTTAGTTAGAAAGCATGGAGGGGCGATCTGATGAATCTCCAAATGTAGTTTGTCGTATGTTCGATGCAGACTATCTCTAGCTTTATGACGTGCAGGAACCAAATCTAACTGGCCTTTCCCGAGCTCGATCTTGTTGGGTTCTTGCCTAATGATTCTGTCAGTCCTTTGATGTCATAGGATGGTTCTTCAAAGCAGGGAGTTCGCAAGACAAGCCCATACAATGCGGGAGCCCGAGGTGATGGCTCTAATAGGGCTTCAAAGGCTGGAGCGAGCCATAATCCAACATAGAAATTTTCATCATCATTCAAGCTTCGTTACTTGTTAATGAATATTCCTTTGACTTATAACATGTGTCAGTTGTGTCATTAATCCTGTTTGTAATCCTTCTCCTGCTTAGTAGTTACTGCATGGTATCCGAAGGGCCTGTGGTGGCTCTTTCAATGCAATAATCGTAAGAATTTATGGCGAGTGCAACGTGATAGGGTGTTGCTTTGTCTAGGGCATTGGCTGTTGCTTTCCTCCTAGAAAATAGATTCGAGCTGACATTTTAGTCCACTAGAGTTGTGACACGTGGCGGTGGGTTGGTTAATGAAGCTTCCTCTAGATAAGCTTTAAGATCGGGAATAGGCGCCGCCTAATTCTTAAGGAACATTCGCCTAAAGGAAGACATTTATTGGCGATCGATGGGAGCTCCATTGCCTATATATAGAGGGGTGCCAATTGGATAGCTTGGTACCTTTCTCTTGAGAGTCCTTGCTTGATCACTATGATCCCTTTCAAGAGGTCCATTAAGCTCGTCGTGAAGGAGAAGAGAGTGTCGAGAAGGCAGCACAAAAGAAGGCCAAGAAGGAAGGGGCTGGCTCATCTGCCCCTCCATTTGTTCCATTTGTCTGCCTACCACTCCAGTCCTTGCTCCCAATGGCCCAAAAAAAGAGGCATCCTTGGAGAACCATGAGGTTGCCCCCACCCCACTGGTCGTTCTTGAGCAAGAGAACATTACCATAGCGGTCGTTGACTGTACCCAAGGCTTTGACGACTGCAAGAGATGCCTGGGGCGCATGATGCCCCAACTGGACCTCCATCATCTCCTCCTGGGATAGTGATGAAGAGGTCGGGGCTTTCTCTTCAGACAAGGAATGAGCCCTGATTTGGTTCCATGGGTCCTATCATCGCATTATCATCTTTTTTCTTTTCTTTTCTTTTTCTTATAAATATCCTTCAATGAATCAAAGCTAGTTTTTGTTTATCACTACGCTCGTTTTTCTTTGGTTTGCACATCTTCCGATGAGAGGC
Organism: Cocos nucifera; assembly: GCA_006176705.1. NCBI lineage: Eukaryota > Viridiplantae > Streptophyta > Magnoliopsida > Arecales > Arecaceae > Cocos > Cocos nucifera. Next base: position 522,429 of record QRFJ01000147.1, on the reverse strand, counting down.
TGTTAATCTTAGAGCCGCTTAGATGTCATAAGTCGGCCAAAGGCTATTTTGATTCAAAGTTGATCAAAGGCTTTTCTCGTGTTGGGCCGATCAAAGGCTATTTAAAGCTGATCAATGGCTCTTTCAAACATTGGGCTGATCAAAGGCCAGGCCAATCAAAGGCCATTCAAAGTCGATTAGGGGCTCCTCCAAACGTTGGACCAATCAAAGATCATTTAGTCAGAGCCCATCACAAGCTCCTTCAAATATTGGGCCGACCAAAAGTCGGCCCAATCAAAAGCCATTTAGTCGAAGCTGATCAAAGGCTCCTTTGAACATTGAACCGATCAAAGGGTGGGCCGATCAAGAGCTATTTAGTGGGAGCCGATTAAAGGCTCTTTTAAATATTAGACCAATCAAAGACCATTTAATTAAAGTCGATCAAAGACTCATTCGAATATTGAGCCAATCAAAGGCCAGACTGATCAAAGATCATTTAGTTAGAGCCAATCAAAGACCATTTAGTCAAAGCCGATCAAAGGCTTCTTCAAATGTTAGGCCAATTGAAGGTTATTTAGTCAAAGTCGATCAAAAGCTAGACCAATCGAAGGCCATTTAGTTAAAATCGATCAAAGATCGGATCGATCAAAGGCCATTTAGTCAAAATCGATCAAAGGCTAGGCCGATCAAAGATTATTTAATCAGAGCCGATCAAAAACTTCTTCGAACATTGGGCCGATCAAAGGCCATTTAGTTAAAGTCGATCAAAGACTGGGCCAATCAAAGGCTATTTAGTCGAAGCTAATCAAAAGCTTCTTTGAACGTTGGGTCGATCAAAGATCGGATCGATCAAATGCTCCTTCAAACATTAGGTCGATTAAAGACCAGGCTGATCCAAGGCTATTTAGTTAAAGTCGATCAAAGACTGGGCCGATCAAAAGCCATTTAGTTATTGCTGAATAGAGACTCCTTTAAACATTGGCCAATCAAAGACCGGACTGATCGAAGGCAATTTAGTTAAAGCCGATCAAAGACCAAGTCGATTGAAGGCCATTTAGTCGGAGCCAATCAAAAGTTTTTTCAAAGATTGGGCCGATCAAAGATCGGGCCGATCAAAGATCGGGCCGATCAAAGATCATTTAGTTAAAGTCGATCAAAGACCGGGTTGATCAAAGGCCATTTAGTTGAAGCCGATCAAAGGCTCCTTCGAATGTTGGGTCAATCAAAAATCAGACCGATCAAAGGCCATTTAGCTAAAGCTGATCAAAGGCTTCTTTGAACGTTGGGCTGATCAAAGACCGGGCCGATCAAAGGCCATTTAATTAAAGCTGATCAAAAGGCAATCTCATTTTTACAAAAGCATCATAAAATAAAATATCAACAAAGCTTCCATTGTCTACCAAGATGTAGCGTACATCATAGTTTTCAATATTAAGCATTACAACTACCGCATCATTATGTGAAAACTGAATTTCTTGAGCATCTTGCTCAGTGAAAGTAATGGGCTCTTCAGTTCTTCACTTCTTCGTTGCTTTCCTACTTCCACCGACCCCTCTATTGCTCTGCCCCCCGACTATGGTGTTTATGATGCCAGTCAGGGATGATCTCCATCGGTCTTCTCGTTGCCCCTCCGATGTTGGATGAACTGGTTGAGGTGGCCACGTCTAATGAGATCTTCAATTTTATCCTAGAGTTGAATGCAGTCCTTCGTGTCATGGCAATGATCCCGATGATACAAGTAGTACTTGTTCGGGTCTCTCCAAATTGGGTGTATTCGCAGCTTCCTTTCCTCTGGGAGTTGCCTTCCAATTCTATAAGCACTTAGGTTCTTGGTGCATTCAGCGAGGTATAGCCATTAAATCTCCTCGGTGGGGGTGAAGCATGCTGGTTCTTCCTCTGAGGACTCCTAGATCGACTGTTGCAAGAAGGAATCCCATTCCACCGACGGTGGGGAGGGGACCTTGAGTGTCGACATGTTTTTTCCTCCCTCATGGGCGAGCACTCCTTATTCAGCTTCACCTTTCCTCCTTCTACAGTAGAGCTAGTGAAGGCTTCTTCTTCCATGAAGATCTCTTCCATGAGAGCGTACTTCTCTGCCCTAGCTAGCATATCGAAAAAGTCCTAGGAATAAGTCTTCATCAATGACTTCTTCAAGTCGTTCTTTTGCAATCCGCTCATTAATGCAAACATCACGATCGACTAACCTTGGTCGCATACTTCGAGCACCATTGAATTAAAGCGGTTGACAAATGATCGGATGGCTTCCCTTTTTTTTTGCTTAATAGTGTGGAGGTAGTCCGACCGTTTTTGCTGTCATCGGCTGCTGATGAAATAACCGACGAAGGATTGACTCGATTGCTTAAAGAAGTGGATCGAGACGGACTTCAAACTGGCATACCAATACCGAGCCACCCCTTTTAAAATGGAGGAGAATGCTTGGCACAAAATGATGTCAATGGATCCATGGAGGAGCATTATCATCTTGAAGCTTTTAAGATGATCGATGGGGTTAGCCATCCCATCATAGTTTTTCAGTTGAGGAGCCTTGAAGTGACAAAGTAGTGGCTCCTGCATTATTCGAGAGTCAAAAGGTGGGACATTATTGAACCCGTTATATAGTGTTGACTCTTGATAGTGGATCACCTCAATTTGTCGATCTAGGTCTCAAAGTCGATGCTCGACCTTGGCATCTGGTGCCGTGTAGGCCTCGAAGTATTGATGAGACTGTTGGCTGGGAGTCAAACTATGTCCTGATTGGGGGCTCAGAGATCACTGCCGCTTTTTGCTCTGGGTTGTTGGAGCGACTTTAACGAGTTTGTCTCCTCTTGGGACTCTGAGGGACAACTCATGGTTATGCCAGGTTTGGTCATGAAGCGATAGATGGTGGAACCGGGGTGGCCTGAATAATAGTTAGCGCTATTGACGAGAGAGTCAGAATGGTTTGGATCGTTTGAAAGGTGCCTGTCAGATTCTGAACCTATTGAAAAAGTAGGTTGAACTGCTCTATCATTACCATCATTGATTACAGAGATAGATGATCCCCTACAGCCATCGACTAAACCAGATGGTCAACATGGCCTTCCTCCGACCGTGCAGTGGTGTTGATGCGATGGAAAGATATCCTTCTTGGTGCCATGACCTTTGCTGTCTCAGTGTTCCTCTAAATAGGGATGAACCCTTCCTCTAGCGCTAATCTATTGGTGCGAGATTTCGGCCTACGCCAGAAGTGCCGGAGCGGATGGTCGAGATGGATCTCCCGGGGATGAGACCTGCAAGAAAAGTCTGGACTGGAGGTGGCTTCGATAGAGACCCTCCGATGCTCAAGTCAAAATTTCGATCAATAAAAGGAAGAGCATAATAGGTAGAAAATAATGACATACCTTTTTTGGGTCCTCCTTTTCAGCTCTCTTTTATAGGCAAAATCCAAAGCCTATTAGGCCTGAGTCCATAGATGGCCAGGGTAGGCAAAATGATTCCCTGGTCGTGAGTGTCCGTTAGACGAATGCTTGCCAGGTTTGTCAGTCATGGACGTCTGTCAGATGGACGTCTGCTAAGATTGTTAGTCATGGGTGTTTGTTATCCTGGGTAATTATAGGATGTCAGGAGATTCGGTGAGATCATGCATGGGCGGAGAAACACGGCTAGGATCGAGATGATTGCCATAAGCCGAGGTCTACTCGGTTGAGCCGATCTCTGGTGTGTTCCGTTAGTCCTTGACAATCATTCAGTAGGGTTGTCTATTGAGAAGTCGCAGGCATCCCCGAGGAAGGCTAAGCGGTCGAGAAGTTCGTGACTTCGTTTGCTTAGGAGGGATAATTGTCGGTTGGTGGAGGTTTGACCACATGATGACCAAGTGTCGGCGGTGCCAACCATGGAGGCATGGGATGGTGAAGGGATTACCTTGCCAAGTTGGGAAATGGCGACATGAGAGATACCGAAGAGGGGTCAGTCACTGCAGAATTACCCTTCGGAAGAAGGCTTTCGACTAAGGGCCGGATAAATTGTTGAGCAGGAAGCTTATTCATTGTTGACAATGAGTTGGTCGGACATGGTTGGCTATGAGCATATGTCTAGTCGGACCATATCGCCCACTTGAATGTGCATCGATCTTTAAGGCTGGCATCTAGTAAATTGACTATAGAAAAGTCATCAATAGTTCCGCATTGGGCCTGTCGAGGGTCGGCCGACCAACTCTCATCCCCATAGGTTGCGAGGTGCCAATAGAGCACATCACAAACCAACTGGCCCGAAACCGAAGATCGATCGGCATCAAGAGTGATCGATAAATGATTGGTAATAGCCCAACATGCTATCTTACTGGGCTTTCACATCTTGGACTCTGGGCCTCTCATTTCTTTAGCCCAGACGAAATTTCCTCCACCACAGGTCATCTTGCTTTGGCCCACTCGATGCGGATAAAAGCAACCAGAGTTATTATGGTGAATGCAAGTTGAAATACCTGACAACCTATGGAACTCATGAAGGACTTGTTCGTCTGCACATGTTTTTTGTTTTCTAATTTCCGACTCCTGCAGTCACTGTGGCATTGCTGTCATGAGAACGAAGCAAAGGAAATAGGGGCCTGCTCATGATGTCCGGCGGTCGCCTTCGGGTTCTGAATTTGTTGTTGTTTATGGATGTAAGCAATTGATTCTTTCATTTCTATTCCCTTTTCTGCAATACATCTGCTTTAATTTATTACATGATACATATCATTACATCGTTCCTTCACTTGTTTCAGCCATGCCTGCAAAAGCAACAACTTTCTGATTGATCTTGGTTAAGGTCCTTACGATACCAACAGATGGAACCCAAAAGGAAGATGTAACCTTCTGGCAAAATCATTTAGACTTGTTACATGCAGTCGTATCAATTGTGGCTATGAACTGTGACAAGGCTTGTAGGAAAACAAAAGCTCTTTATGCTCAAACTTGTTGCCTTAATTGCTGTGGATACAGTTGTATGTTCGCAGGTTTTGGCAATTTGCCTGGTGATATGGTATGTCGATAGCTCCTTTTTTTTTCTGCGTCAGGATGGTGTTGATTTTAACCCACAATTGTTACTTTATTTACTGATATTAGATTATTAATATATGCTATATTGACAGGCTCTGGACAGGTTCTTCCAGCCACACAACATCCCATCCATATCTTCACTTACTAGATGTTGGCTAATGCTAAAATTCTGGACACTAGCTAATGGAAATGTCTTTTAATTTTTTAATGTCAAATATAGGTACTTATTGTAAAATTGCCATGATGAACCTTGGACGCGATAAAACAAGTGCAACTTGGAAATTGTATCATCATGTGGTAGCTTGCTGACCTGTTTTACCAGTTACAACTTTGTATGTACTTGATTATTTGTTCACGATATTTCTCTTATTTAACTACCTTCATTTATCAAAGGGAACTTCCTATGATTTTCATTTGCTATTTGTCCTTGTAACGTTCATGTTTTTGTTATCCTTTATATTGCTTGGCATAATTTCTATGCATACAGGCTTGCATCTGATCAAATTATCGATCTTCTTAACAAAATTGATTTGTTTTATTGCGGTACAAGACTTCATCTTGTGCGTAGAAGACAACAACTATTTCAAGCAGGACACATTCAATACATTCCCTCATGATTTATGTCATTTAATACAAATTTTACAATTCATATGGCCGATGTGCTACTTACGAGACATTTGCGCATCATCCTATTGAAGCACTTTGAGTGGGATTATTTTTTCAGTTTTAAGCATGCCATTTTCCTTTTATGCAACAAAGATCTAATAAGCTGTGAAAATTTAAGTATTCTCCATGCAAAAATAGATACGTAAAGCATGTGGAAAAGACTAGCCTGATTCTGTCTGGGACTAACAACAAACTGCTCGGTGTGTAAGAGCTAAATTTTCTTTTGAGTTTGACATGCTGCCCTCCAACACAACCGGATCCAGATCTGAAGATTTCAAATAAGACCGTTCAGCAAATGTAGCACGGGTGTCAATAACTCAACATTGTTTATATCAAGTGAAATATGTTGAAGAAACAAAATGGTTTGGTATGATACCAGATTGATGCTTCCCATCTGTGAAGCAATGGTCACCATATGAATAAAAGAACAAGATCTACAATGTTACCCAAGTTTAGACTATCTTGGTCCTGATTTTGGACAAAGACGAAGAAATACAGAGGTTCAACAGAACGTCTAGAAACAGAGATTCTCACGAAACAGTCGACAGACCTTCCTTCTTTGGTACCTTGTTTCCCGGAAATGCATTGCGAGAAATGTCAACCAGTGCTTTAAAGCTGTATGGCTCATGCATTGACAGCTCTGATAGCACTTTCCTGTTCAGTTGGATGTTCTCCTTCATCAATCCATGCATAAAATTACCATAATTCACCTGGCAAAACCATGACAAATAGTATTTTAGTAACGTTATCAGATTTCCGCGAGAGAATATACGATGCAAAACTATGGCACTGATTCATATCACAAAGAAAATACAAGAGCTTCTTCGGTGAAGAATTTCTCTTCCTTTGCTTCTGCTTGTTCGGTTTGCCTCTACATATCTTTTACTGAATGGTTGGTATCACATCCTCATTTCTTTGCTACATTTTATTGTGAACAACATGGAACAATGAAAGGCGGAGTCGAATGAAAACTTTGACATTCAGTGAGTGTTTAATCAATCAAGTGATTGACCGTGCAAAGACTGCAGCAAAATGGGACTCCTTAATCTCATTGGCATGAACATCAGAGGGCATACTAATCCAACTCTTTTGTGTTTTGTCCATGTAATATCTGTTCAGAGACACCTTAATAAGTACCTATGGAGATGCACTGACCTTGAAAATTACTTGAAACTTGAATACAAGAGGTATCATAAGGGCCTTCCGAGTTGGCAATGTATGATAGATTGCATTTCTTCATGACTGGTATCATCATGACTTCCATACCAAGAACACACCAGTTTCAATAACAAGAGTTTTCATCATTGATCATTAAAGCAAACTTATTGTTAGGGGAAAAAAAAAAATTCTAAGAAAAGAATAATTTTGATATAGCAGATTCAAGGAAAGCAACACATGCACGGTAAAAAAAAGAATCATGTAAAAGGCAGAGAGCTTTTCATGGTGCTATTATTCCAAAGAATGCACAATCCATCAAAAACTAGAACTTTTCTTATTTATTTTATGCAATCCATTCTTGGTTGATACTTGGATGACTTTTGGAAGTCTGACTTCTACTAAGAGTTCATCAAACCGATTTATGCAAATTAAAATCCATAGGTAGGTCCAGATCCCACAAGTTCTATAGAATATTTTGGAAATTTTAAAATCACAAATTTATTTCAAGCACAGAAGTACTCATTTTAAAGCTGATCACATTCCCAACAAGTTTTATTGTTTCATTGCTCTTTTGGCTGTTACAGTCCTCGAAATATGCCAGAGCTGATTGAGGAGTTGTTCAGGGACTAACCATTTTCTTATAGTTCTTCCCCTTTTTTCAAGTATTCGAGAAGGAGGAAGTCAACAATTTAATTGAAATGTTTTAAGATTAGTTTAGAGCACCCTTGCAGGTTAAAATGTAAAGCCAGAGTTCTATTAAGGGGTGTACATGCTCCAATAATATAAGATAGCCACTTATATTTATTCTCCTAAAGAAAAAAAATGGAAATAAGTATGCTTCTAAGATATTGCTGACTATCCAAGTTCTGTACAGAAGTGAAACACACAATAAATCATTTAGAAAATGTCAGAATTCATGATATACATCTAATGATATAAAAAAAGACAGCATAATGAAGAATTCACCTGAGCAGTGTTTGGTTAAGGAATATAAACATCATATAAAACAGAGTCTAAGCTTTCCACTAGAAACAATCACACTGCCAGATGCATGTAATCAAGAATATCGTCACTGAGGAATTTAGTGGACAGACACCAACAGAACAGCATTTCCTTAAAACATGAACTTTGCTAGAGGTCATTTGAAACTTTAACCACAATTATGACAAACAAGCATCATGACATCCATCCTCTGATTTGAGCTTGGCCATCTTTTTCATGCTAAGCCTCCACCTTTTAGAAAAGGTTATCTACCTGATGTAAACTTATAAACCACTTTTTCAAATGATTATTATAAGCTATTTTACATGTATTTCCTATAAACAATCTCTATGATAATAACCCCTTTATGGAGCATAAATGAAGAATATACTGAAGACAAGGCACATATCAAAACTTTCAATCAAAATATATAACTTCTGGCATTGATAGCAAGAGAATTATAGATTTGGAGAAGGAAAAGAAATCACAATATAATTATTTTACTCCACTTATTAATTCAACATTACCCCATGCAAGCGTGTGCCAGCATTGATCCGCTCGATCCAGAGGGAGCGCATGTCCCTCTTCTTGTTGCGGCGATCTCTGTAGGAGTATTGCAAGGCCTTCTCCACCCTCTCCCTTGCTATCCTTATGCAATTCTTTGCCCTCCCCCTAAAGCCCTTTGCCAACTTAAAAATCTTATCCTTGTTCATCTTTTCCTCCTCCCTTCTATCCCCCTAACCTCTTCCTTTACCTACAAACCATAAAAATTTCTCAAATCACTTCCTTTGATCTCACAACCATTTCTCAAATTTTGCAAGAGATATCGACATGCTTGAAATTATACCATATAAAAAAGACGAAAAATGAAAAAAAAAATCACCTTCCAATCAAGAATGGAGATAATAACTCGAAACTGGGCCATTAGAAGGTAAAATTATCTAAAAATATTGCATCGTTTCTTGAGAAACAAGATACATACGTTTCCTTTAAGCTCTGTAGAGAAAGCTTACTGCTTAAAGGCGGCAGGAATTGGAGGGTCCAAGTTTTAGCCTTGGCATGTTTTATGTTGCTTCTGCTGTACAAAAAGAGAAGCAGAAGCCGGAAGTAGCTTTTCTAACTTCTCCTAGAAATAGACTTTTCTTCTTATAACAATATCTGTTACCAAATATTTAATTTTTTTTCTAGAAGTACTCTTTTACTACAAAGTAGCAAAAGCTTCTTTTTTTTTTTTTAAAATTGGCAGTGGCCATAGCCAAACCCACCCTTTGAGATTGAGTAAGTCGACAAGTTGAGATGTTCACTCAGGCATCTCCAAATTTCTCCAAAGAGATCAGCAGCATGAAAATAAAAATCGAATTTTTCTACCGATTGTTTATACCGAAGAACAAAAAAGATCGATTTTTCCCGGAACAAAAATCGTATTTTAAAGCCAAGGTGCTGTGATCCAGAAGCAGCCAGCACGAAGGTGTTGCGACTGGAGAAGACGCGGCGCTTGCAGAAGCTGCAGGCCTTCAATAAACGGGCGGTCCCCCCACCCCGAACTCGCTGGAGTTCCGGCAGTGGCCGGCGCTCCACGGGGACACCATACCCCCACGTGCCACGCCTCCAGCTAGGCTAACCCGATGGCCCCGCCGTACCTCCTCTGCCCGCCGCCCGCTATCGGTCACTCCGGTGGCTGCGGCCATAGAAAAAATGATAGAGAGGGAGACACTGACCTTCGTTGTCCTCGATCGCCTCCACCCGCGCCACCGCCGTAGTCCCCGGCCGCCGGAGGGAGGATGGTTGGAGATTGAGACAGCCGCCGGGGAAACCCAGAGAGAATGGTAGAGAAGAAAGAGGGGTCGGCAACGGACGGGCAAGTAAAAGGGTTTGGGTTCCCTTCCCTGGAAATATGCACGTGCGTGGCATGTGATAAAAAAAAAAAAATTTCACTTGATAACGGCACTCCAACTCCCGAAATTAGTTCAGAAACAATCTTCCACGTGATTTGCACGTGTTAAGGATAAAAGATATTTAGGGTCTCAGAGAGGTCGTGGTCTTAGAAAAACCATGCTACTGGTTTGTAATCACATTTACACCCAGAAACCTCATGAGACTGTTGAGAGGTTGAGAAAAAGGAGCAAAGAAAACAGATAATTGGAGATATTAGATTGAAGGTGTTTGACTGGCCCAAGAAATTTGGCTTTTAACCATGGCAGCAAGGTTTTCTTTTTATCAACATGTAATGTCCCATACCAAATGTATGCTATACCGTACTGGTAAGACATCAATATACTATTAAGATATAAGAACTAAACTGGTCCAAACCAAGTGGATTTATCGTGTATAGCCCAAAACCAATACCAATGCAAAATATGTATGGATGTAGCTTTCCGTCAATTTTTTAGATGGATGAGATGCCATGTAACAAAGTTGAAATGTCACAAATTAGCATGAATGATCCGTTCGAATAGGACACGTTAATCGATATGTTCCATCTTCATTTATGTTCGAGTGGTTTAATTAATTATCACAAATTTGTGCTAACAACAGTATGTATGTCCAATGCCCTGCTTTTGAGGTCTTTGCACGTCATCCTATTGAAGTACTCCAAGTAAGATCACATTCTCAAGTTTTCAAGCACGGTATGTTTCTGCGACAAAGACCGTAAAAATTCAAGTATTAACTACAAAATAGATATAGCTAGCTTTGTGCAGAAACAAATAGAAGCATATCGAAAATATTAGTCTAATTTTATAAGATCTATCATGGCCAAGGGCTTATGGTCCAGCAGCAGCTCATGGACCTGACAATTTTCTCCATCTGAATTCTAATCTAAAGGATGCTAATATTAACAAAATGCTAAGCACCTAAGAACTAAATACAAAATGGCAGTCGAAGAAATTAAGGACCTTGTATAAGTTGCTACAATAGAGATAAGAGGTAGGGACAAATGACTCGAGGCTCGCACCCCACACTCTAGAGTTTATTTCAATAATTCAATATTAGAATAGGTTGTTTTAAATATTTATTTCCCTCCAAGTTACATGCAATGGATTTAATCTAGAGTGAATCCACTAGCAAGTGAGGTTATCTCCTGGTGCCACACCAAAGTCGCTGCAATACTGCTTGTAAAGTTGAACCCGGGCATTCATCTGATCTGGTTCTTGTCCATTACACTCTTGGCTGTTAATCTTCTGAATTGTGGCTCCAAACCCTTGGCTTATGACGGAGTGCACATTTTCCATCCAAAACCACAAGGCGGTCTTGAATGATATATTCACATCATTTGCCACAGTCTCGGGTGAGTTCAAGCCATCAAATCCGATGCTTTGTCCAGCAGCACCGTAGTTATAGTTCCAGGTCAGTTGAAGAGGGCCGCGGCCGTAGTACTTCTTCCCTGGGGCACATGGATACTGAGTTTTGCTTGCATCGCAATAGGCATTGGATTGGTCCATCTCTTCTATGTAGCACAGATCTGCTCACAAAAGAAATAAAAGAAAATAAAAGAAAACTTAGGTCCTGTTTGCTAAGTTCTTCTTGCGTTTTGCGACTTTTTTCTTGCAAGTTACCCAAGTATCATATGGAGATTGATATCAAACATATCGTTTGCACAAAATTTTTGCTATTTCTCGCTTTTATTCGCCAAAGCAATAAATTTTTGCTACCAAAAATTAAATTATAAACATGCTACGAGCAATTTTTATTTTCAAAATTATTTTTAAAAAAAACTGACAACGATCTCAAATGCTGTCTAAACATAAAATACTAACTGTGCGTTTGCTACTACAAGAATATACAACAATTAAACTTCAATTAAAAACCTAGGCTGGTAGAGAACTTACACCCGGTCTCATGGGTGACATGGGCAAAGAATGCAGCAACCTCCTGCTTAGAAGTGTCGTCGGACCCGTCCCGGCCAAATTGAGGGTATGACCCCAACGCGTCAAGGAACGCCTGCCTCGTATAGAAGCCCTTGCCGGGGCATGGATTACCGGAGGCCTTATTCATGATGCCGTCGAAGAACCCCTGGGTGACAAGATCGGCGACCGAGATGCTGCTGGCGGCCACCGGCGCGTCGCAGGGCCCCTCGCGGCAGCCCTCACCGCAGTACTGGCTGCCGGTGCCGCAGTAGCCATACTGGCTGCAGCAGAGGTCCGGCGAGCACCCACAATTCTGGGCAGTGGTGGAGATTATGCCGGCAAGTAGGAGGCTCAGCTGGAATGAGATTGCACTACGTGCCATATTGTTTGGTCTTCTCTATAGGTGGATGGAGTCATGAAATTGAAGCTGAGAACTATTTATAGACGGAAAGAGAGAGAAGGGTAGGGAGTAGGTAAGCATCTTGCTAACTTCTGGGAACTTGACCAGGTGCAGTCGTTGCAAGAGTTTACGCGGAAATCTAACCTTAAAGAGGAAGAAATCGTACATCAGCAGTGCGTGTAAATTTTTTTTTTTAGATGAGATTTGTGTTTTATATTAGTGTTTTACAAGTTCATCATGTCACATTTTGGTGAACAGATGGACGCATCATATTAAACCGCGGGAGGGGGGAGCGGTGGGGTGGTGGTGCGGGCGGCGCGGTTGGGGGTGAAGTTTTAGAAGCATCTTGGTGACGTGTGGAACGAGCTGACGGGAGATACAACAGCAACACAGTAATATTATAAAAAGAAAAGAACTATTCTTTAATTTGTACATAATAAGGAATACGTGCAGGCTGTTAGTGGAGAAATGCATAAAGAAGTCATACGACAGTTTGGCAACTTAGTTTAGTTTGCATGCAAAGGTATACGTAACTTCAGCATTTTTTTCCCTTAAGCCATGTGAGGCGTTGCTACCTAGGGGATTTATAGTTTGGAAGGTATAAAACCCATATGATTCGCAATCCCATACTTTATAGAAGGCATCAATTTGGGAATCACCAGTTGCTTTCCTTAATCAAATCGATACAACATGTCACGTAGGAATGATGTTACTCCAAGTGAAATGGAAAGGCCTGGATCCTTTGTAGTGCGACTTTTGCACCATAGAGTGCTGTTCAGCTTATAGCGATCGTTATTTCTTTTAGGCAGATGGCTATCAAACAGGGTACATTGCGGATAATACACGGCATGCATATTGTTTTTGATAGCCGTTCATCTACGATATGGTGGTCTTCACCATAGAGGATCTAGACACATAACGAGATTCCTGGTCCATCCATCTCACTCTCCAAGAGGTCCCACTTAAAAATTGTGGACATCAAAGCTTTTCTAGTGTTGTTAACAATGAGTGGTGTACTACCATGATGATAGCCTAGTAGAATGGATCTTTTCTATCCAACCAGGTGATCTAGATTTGAGTCTCGTGATGGACACCTAAGCTTGATTAAATGCTTGGACATCGAATGATTCAGTGTGAGATGATCCCGGTGGCTTGGGCAAGGGGCTTGGAAGGAAAATATGGTCCACTGGTTCATAGTGAGGCTAGAATGATGTACTCATTTATTTGGTTCGTCCATAGATGAGAAGATGAGGCTTTTTTTAAAAAATTTATCTCTCCAGTCGGACATTCTTCAAATTTGGGACCTTATGATTATATCTGATGTATGACTTGCCCTCCAGTGCAGGACAAGTGGCAGTGACTTCTACTCTTCCCTCGGAGCTAGGATATAAAGACCGGCTTCATGGGTCATTGGTTTCCACATTGTCCTTTAGCCGCGCAAGTCTCGGCTAAATTCAATTCCACTCACGCGCGCCAGTTGAACAAATGAAAATGATAATTACTTGGATATGGCTGGCGAACCATTGTGCAACAATTAAAAAACGAATTTCGATCATGGACTCCCCTGGACAAGTGCTTATAATTCTTCTGAATCAACTCCAAATTATGATATAAAAGAAGAGCACTTTAGGACTTCAAAAAAAATAAAAGAAAAAAATTTCATAAATACTCCTTCAAATTTGAACTATTTATACTTAAATTTTAAAAATTTAAATATATCAATTAGCTATCAAAATTTTAAATTCGTTGCTTCGCAATCCAGTCATTTATCTGAACCTTGATACTATTAAAAGAGTGAGAAAAAAGATAAAAGATCATAGATTTAGAAACATTATATCTAGTTTTCACATGATCTTAATGTTGCCGTCCACAATGTTTCAGGCATCACCTAGCTCTGATACCAAATTATAGATCCATGATATCGTTCGGACGCCAATCATCCTTGGTATCACAAGCTTCGATATCATGTTGCGGAAGCTCCTGATCTTTAGCACGGACCTGAAGGAATCTATGACGTTCTCTATAGGCAGCAAACCACCAATCCTCGATCTGGATCTATGATAGGGCGCCTCCCTCCTTGGGCTTGAGGGAGACGCCCCCCTCTCTAGGGCTTCTTCAAGACCTAGGGCAACTACACTAGAGAGAAGAGAAGAAAAGAGTTGAGGAAAAAAAGATCTATATTGATTTCAACCTTGAAAATCCTAATACAACCTATGTATTTATACATAGCCATTAGGCCCAACCAAAAACTTTTCTAGCTAATCCAATATATGAAAGTACTCACCGAGCCCATGTACACCCATGTCTCACATGCTCTCATCCTCTGGATTTAGATCCGAGCCATACATGAGTTAGCCTCCTTAAGACCTCTCAAACTAGACCTTAAGAATCCTAGGATCAACCTAGATCCTAGCCCAAAATAGATCCTCGCGTAACTCTATCCGTGCACTGAGCTGGCTCAGTCTCAGCACTAAGCCGACTAAGTTCCACTGAGTCGACTCAGTCCAAAACTAAGCCAGCCCAGTCCTGTGCCGTGCCAACAGTCCTGAATGCGTAGCTCTCTATTTTTCCTATGCACTGAGACTTAGCCGACCCAGTTTTGGATTGAGCCGGCTAACCTGTAGAAAATCTTGTTTCTGCAGTCTTGATTCCTCGACTTTGGTTCCTTCACCTTGAATTTCATATCTCCGAAGCACCAACCAAGCCTCTGAAATTTTTTGAGCCATCACCGTGACTCCTCCCGTGGCCTCCCAAGGCTTGGCAGCACCATAAATTCTTACAATCTCTACATTGGTGCCCTAAGCCTTGGTAAATCTCTCGGCAATGTCCTTCTGCATGATCCCACTATCCCTGTGCACTCGACAATACCTATGTAAACATCACCTCGCCAATCTTTTTCAACTATTGTGCACCTTTAAGGCCTTTAGGATGACTGCCTCCACCGCTGAAGATCTTGGCTTACATCTCTGCACCACTCTTAAATTGTAGGATTCCTTCTGTTTAGCTGCTGCATCACTTTTTTTAGACTTTCTTGGAGAACTTGCAACGTTCCTATACTGACACTCACTGCAAATCCTGATATAGTCTCCTCAGAACTACATCTGTCCTCCAACACGTGCCGCTCCACCTAGAATTGTGCATCATCGGTGCTCTAAACTCTCTCTGTATGGAGTTTTTTCATGAAATAAGTTTTTATGGAAAGATAACTTTTAGATCTATAATCCCTATTTAGATCATATCTAAAAATGAGATATCCTTAAAGGTAAAAATCACAAGAGAAGAGAGGCATGAGGGAAAAAAAAGTGCTACAGGATCCTATTCACCTTAACTCCGAGATTTTTTCACCCAGAACTGATGCCTAAATACTCTAAAATTTTTACCACATAATGCTTATCCCTTCTCATGCATGCACAAAAATTCTCATAATTTATTGACATGAATACCATGAGAAAACCACATAGAAAATGATAAGGGTCGAGTGGTTGAAAGGTTTTAACCACTTACTTGATTTTAAAAATCAAATGAGCCTCTTATCCTTATCCAATACCCCCTTTCTTGTATTTAATACGTAGAAGGACTCTCCTTCTACATGCACATTTTTATTTCTCAAAAAATATTCGACAAACAAAAGGAAGGGTGTGGGAAGCAAAGTGAAAAAGTCAAAAATGGTGGGCGCATAGGAGAATTTGAATTCAAACTTCATTTGACTTTGTTCTAATTGGTTTCAACCAAATCAATTAATTTAGATCCAATTAAATTAGGTTAAACTCAACCAAATTAGGCTTAGCCTAATTTAATAAAATTTTAATCAAATTAAAAATTAATTAGATTTAGGTCTTGATCAAATTAGAGTCAAAACTCCTATAACGATTAGGTCATCTCATGACCTAATCGGATCAAATCCAATCGAATCAATTTCAATCAAACTTGATCGAATCCTCATCGCTCAGTCAAATTGAGCTAATTAGCAATCAAATTATTAATTAATCCTTCAAAAATATCTGAGTCCAAATTGAATGGATTACTGGACAACAGAGTTCTATCAACATGAAACTCTTGAAGAGTCCTAAATCAGTGGAACTCTTGAACCCAGTATCCCAAACAAATCAAACTCATGATCATAGAGTCTTAGACTAGTGAAACTCTTGATCAGAGAGTTTCAAATAAGTAGGACTCAAAGTTTCAGTCCAGTAGGACTCTTGGTCATAGAGTATCCTAAATTATCAGAACTCATGATTAGAGAGTCGTAGACAAGTAGAACTCAAAGTCTTAGTCTAGTAGAACTCTTGGTCATAAAGTTTCAGTCCAGTGGGACTCTTGACCATAGAGTTCCAAACTAATGAAACTCTTGATCAGAGAGTTTCAGACAAGTAGGACTCAGAGTCTCAGTCTAGTAGGACTTTTGATCATAGAGTCCTAATCTAGTAGGACTATTGACCACAGAATCTCAGATCAATGAGACTCTTGATCAGCCATTAGATCAGGTAGGAACTCCTAATGTGTGTGACCCCACAGGTCCTAACCTAAGTCGGTAGTATAAAAATTAATTTCTATACTAATCAAAGTGATAATCTAGCAATAGTACCCGACGTTCGGATAGGTCGAATAATCGCAATCGCAATATTTAAAACCTACGTGAATATGATTACCGTATAATTCATCCCTATGATCTCTGTGTAATAGATGACTTAGGGTTAGACTGTCAACCCTAAAAAATACATCCATATCGTGTCTGAAAGTAATTAGTCCTATGACTCTTCACTAAGACTATCCTAACCAAGATTTTACTGAATTGAAATATAATTAAACACAGCTCCTAATATCAGGAGTGGTTAATCCCATCTTGATACACGCACCAACTCCATAAGTACTTGACTATGCCCAAAAATCTTTCGTCATTGAATTTAAAATTCAGATAGTTCGACACCAAAATATAGTGAGTTGCTTGAAAGTCATCATGGTGATCTCAAGTCGGAGGGATATTTATATCCATATTCCATCAAAGCTAATCTTAATAGGAGAAAAGCTCCAGAGTTGATCACGTTCAATGCATATATACCCATACATCTCACTTGCATGTCATATCAGTATCTATACACTCCTTGGTTATGAGAACAACTAACCTATATGGCACACAATGACCTATATTTGATAAACGTTGTTGTCCTAAGTAACAACGTATCATTTAGTCATGAACTATTTAAGAACTAAATGACAAATCCTTCTTTGCCGAATCTAGATAGTCCTAAGAACTTCATCACGACATAGGAGTTCATTAGAAAATAATAGAATTTATGATGAAAAAATATCAAAATAATTTTTATTAATTTATAATTTATATATAATTATAAATATATGG
Organism: Cocos nucifera; assembly: GCA_006176705.1. NCBI lineage: Eukaryota > Viridiplantae > Streptophyta > Magnoliopsida > Arecales > Arecaceae > Cocos > Cocos nucifera. The sequence goes on along the minus strand of QRFJ01000147.1, from coordinate 505,026 downwards.
CCCAACCGTCAACAGACTGATGATTGGCTTTAGGACACATTCCCAATAATCTTTCACTTGGACTAAAGCCAATCGGTGTAGTATCTAATATCTATCTTCGACTTAAAGTTATCGAACTCCTTCACCGTAATAGCTTTAGTGAATGGATCGATTGGGTTCTTCTTTTCATCGATCTTCTGAAGATCAACGTCACCTCAATCCACAATCTCTCGGATAAGATGGTAGCAGCGCAGAATATACTTCATCCACTGGTGTGCCTTTGGTTCCTTCATCTGAGCAATGGCTCTAGAGCTGTCACAATAGAGCAAAACTGGACCATCAAGGGAGGGTGTTACTCCAAGCTCGGTGATGAATTTTCTTAGCCACACCGCTTCTTTGGCACCATCTAATGCAGCGACATACTCTGCCTCACAAATTGAATGACCATAGTGTGCTGCTTGAAACTCTTTCAGCAAACGGTCCCATCATTATCCCGACACACTCTTGCTATCATCATGATCGGACTGAAAATTAAAGTCTATGAATCCTACAAGTTTTAAATCTAATTTACCATATACAAGCCACTGGTCCTTAGTATTGCTTAAATACTTTGAGATGATTTTAACAATCTTTCAGTGATTCTTTCCTGGATTAGATTGGTATCTACTCACTACACCTAGTGAGTATGCCACATCTAATCGTGTACATGTCATAACGTATATTATAGAACCCACTACTAAAGCATATGGTATTCTATTCATATGCTCTCTGTCTAGAGGTATTGTTGGATAATTCCTCTTTGAAAGAAAAATTTCATGGCCTATCGGTAGATAGTCTTTCTTAAAATTTTTCATGCTGAACTGTTTTAGCACAGTGTCAATGTACATGGACTGGGATAATCCAAACAACCTTTTAGATCTATTTCTATAGATCTTTAACCTTAGGATATAGAAAACTTCTCCTAGCTCTTTCATGGAGAACTGTGATAACAGTCAGATCTTTATTTCTTATAATGCAGAGACATTATTCCTGATTATGAGAATGTCATCCATATACAATACTAGGAATACTATTTATTGGTGTAAAATCTAATTGACGTCGGATCGAGCTGGAGTTGAGAAAGAAGAGGTCGCCATCGATGATTTGCAAAATAAAGTTTCGTCCAGAGTCGATGGTGGTGGCTCCGACAGGATCCTCTGATAATCAAGTCAGTTCTTCTGGACAACAAAAATGAAGTGCTCAGAAAAGAATTCACCAGAGTTTTGAGAAGGAGAAGAGAGCCTCAAGAAAATATATCTAGAGGATCCTTTTTATAGATGGAGTCTAGAGCAGTCTAATAGTGACAACCGTAATCGTCCGATCATGGATCGGTCGGAGCCACATAGAATTTATTACAGAGAGAGATGTTGTCCACAGTAGACTGATGATGACAGTCGTAATCGTTCGATAGTAGGATCATCTGTAGCAGACTAATAGATAACAGTCGTAACAGTCTGGTTGTGGACCGCTCGGGACAACGTAGAGTTTGTTATGAAGAGAGGTATCCATTGTCATGATGTGTCCATTCGTTGAGATTTAATAGTCAAAGTCTTGAGGAAGCAGGCATTGGTTAGTGAAGAGCTTTGAATATATCAATTCCAAAGGAGTTTGGACTCCTAAAGAAAATATGGCTAGAGGGGATCATCTAGGAGGAATACTATTTGAAATCTAGAAGTAATCTGTTGGAGGAATTCGGATGAAGTTCGACTGATGGAGAAATCCAGAAGGAGTTCGGCTCCTGAAGAAATCCGACTGAAGAAGAAGTTTTGAAGGAGTTCGACTCCTGGAGGAATCCAACTGAAGGAGATGTCTGGAAGAAGTTCGACTCTTGAAAGAATCTGACTGAAGGACAAGTCTGGAAGTAGTTTGGCTCCCAGAGGAATTTAGACTAAAGAAGAAGTTCAGAAGGAGTTTGGCTCCTGGAGAACTCCGACTGAAGGAGATGTCCGGAAGGAGTTCGACTCCTGGAGAAATCCGACTGAAGGAGAAGTTCGAAAGGAGTTCGACTCCTGGAGGAATCCAACTAAAAGAGATGTTCGAAAGGAGTTTGGCTCTTGAAGAAATTTGACTGAAGGAGAAGTTCGGAAGGAGTTTGGCTCTTGAAAAAATTCGACTGAAGGAGATATCCAAAAGAAGTTTGGCCCTTGGAGGAATTCGATTGAAGGAGAAGTCTGAAAGAAGTTCGGCTCCTAGAGAAATCTGACTGAAGGAGATGTCCGAAAAGAGTTTGACCTCTGGAGGAATCTGACTGAAGGAGAAGTTCGGAAGGAGTTTGGCTCCTGAAGGAATTTGACTGAAGGAGAAGTTTGAAAGAAGTTTAGCTCTTAAAGGAATCCGACTGAAGGAGATATCAGGAAGGAGTTTGGCTCCTGAAAAAATTGACTGAAAGAGAAGATTAGAAAGAGTTTGGCTCCTAGAGGAATTCGATTGAAGAAAAAATTCGGAAGGAGTTTGGCTTTCGAAGGAATCCGACTGAAGGAGAAGTCCAGAAGGAGTTTGGCACTTGAAGAATTCTCAATCGAAGCTATTTCATGGTTACCAGTTACATTTGGCTAAGCATCAGACTGAATTTCGATGGAAGTGGGGTTTATCCCCAATAATAATTCTCCCACTCTGGAGTTTAAAATTTGAAGGAAGAAAGTACAAAAAAGATGACTATCGAAGTTCTTTTTCGGACTCTGCACCCGTTGAAGTTGAAGCTCGAGGGAGATCTTATCTTCTTTTGAAATTGAAGCTCAAAGAAAATCTCATCTCCAGTCGAGGTTGAAGGAGATCTTATTTTCTATTGAGGTTGAAGCATGGGAGAGATCTTATCTTCTTTTAAAGTTGAAGCTCGGGGAAGATCTCATCTTCAGCCGAGATTGAAGGAGATCTTATCTCCAGCTGAGTCGGGGCATCTCCTCTCACCTCGTCTAAAATGAACGAGGCTTTCAATTTTATTCATGTTAGGATGAAGTTCTCCTCCTATTCCTAATGGATTGTAAGGGCATATTAGGACCGTTGTCAGAGCTTGTCTTCTCACCTCATCTAAAATGAATGGGGTTTTCGACTTTACTCACGTTAGGATGAGATTCTCCTCTTATTTCTAATGGGCTATAGGGACATATTAGGAACGTTGTTAGGGTCTCTCTCCTCATCTCATCTAGAATGAACGAGGCCTTTGACTTTGCTCACATTAGGACAAGGTTCTCTTCCTATTCCTAACGGACTGTAGGGGTACATTAGGGCTATTGTTAGAACCTCTTCCCTCATCTCCTCTAGAATGAATGAGGCCTTCGACTTTGCTCACGTTAAGATGAGGTTCTCCTCTTGTTCCTAATGGGCTATAGGGACATATTAGGGCCGTTGTCAAGGTCTTTCCCCTCATCTCATCTAAAATGAACGAGGCCTTCGACTTTGCTCACGTTAGGATGAGGTTCTTCTCCTATTCCTAATGGGTTGTAGATGAAGGAAAATACCTATTTTCTGGATCAGATTCGTTCAGATCTGATTTGATCAAGAGGGATATTTCAAAAAAAAATTTCTTAGATCCAAATCAGATCTGAGACTCTTCAGATATAATTTTATTAATCTAATAAAATAAAATAAAATAAAATTAATTAAATCTAATTTAATTAAACCTTTATTATGGATAATTTTATTATCCTATGATGATCTCGATGTTTGCCTGAGATTTTGGATGTAGCCACGCAAGCGCCTAACCTCTATCGATATCCACTCAGGCATGATCTGAAGATCTTCTCATTCTCAATCTGTGCTCCAAAAATTAGATCTGGATCTGATCTTGAAGGTTTTCAAAATATCTTTTGAAGATCAGCTGTTGTCTCTTGCAACAGTGCTTCCTTCTTTTTTTTTGTCGTCTTTCTCTTGCTTGGATCGCACCAAACTCGAGCCCAAAAAGTCTTAGACGTGGATAAGAGAAAGAGCACCTAAAGATAGCATGGAGAGGAAAGGAGAGAAGCTTTGTGGCATGGGCAAAGGATAGAAGTTCTAAATCCTAGGCACAGACAGAATTTATATAGATCCTGCTGCACCATGCAATGCCACATCATCCCGACCAATCATGGCTCTTTATGCAATCAGATCTAAATCTCATTGGTAGAATGACATCATCTGATCCAATCAGATTAGAGTCTCTCACAAACCTCCTTAGGTGGCACTAAGACTGGTCAAAAAGGACTCTTTGGCGCCACCCAAGTTGAAAGCATGAAGTAACCTAGATGCTTTTTAGTAGGAGGACAAAGCCCCATATTCTCTCCTATGGGTGCATGACACATGGGTAGACGTCTAAGTGTCAAAGGTCAACATTTGACCAAAATCCAAAGATAAGATTTAGCAGGTGATGAAAAATGATAGATATTATCTCAAATTTATCTCATAAATTAAGATAATTCTTTTCTGACCTGGACAAGCTCCAGTCAGATCAAGTAAAGGTTTCTGAGTGAGTCCAAACATATTTGGCTCAATCGAGACAACTTTTAATGATTGTTAAAGAAGAATATTAGGCTCAATCGTGTGCTAACACGATTTTCTTAAACTTAATTGAATCTTATTCAAATCAATTGAACTTGATTAGTCCAATTGATGATATCCAGATCCAAATCCTTATTTGTGTGATCCAATTAGGTTCAGTTTCATATGGTACATCGACATCATTGAAATACCTTTCGATGGATCAGAACTTTTCTTATTCAGACAACTAGTATGATTGATCATCCAAATCATTCTAATTGCTCCCAAAATCCATCAGTGACACCTAGCAGCATATGATGGCAATCCATCAAAATTGAAAATAAATCTCTTGGTGCAGTTACCTGTGTGACTAAGTTCTTCTATCTTGAGCCTCGATCAGATTAGTGTTAAGGTGATATCGTCAAACCCTAATTTTCATCATATAAATTAATCATTCGATTTAAGTTCGATGTGAAAATCCTAATAGAAATTCTTTCTATTATTTTACTCTACCATGGCCATGAGCTTATGGACTTGATTCTCATGATCATCATAGAGTAGCTCCTCATCTACCGAGGTAGATAGATCTCCTATCGGTGCAATCCAATTCCTACAATGAACATGCTATAGCCAACATACATCTCAGGATTCCGAATGGCTTGGAGACCGAGTTATGGTGAAGTCAAACTATAACACCCTCAAGGTGAACTGTCGATGCACCTTAAATCAAAGAATCAGACATACCACTATAGCTTTAAGCTAGTCATTGATGAGAAGATAGACTTCTTCATGACTGCTCGAGGTGGTCACGCTCAGTGCCCTCGTTCTCTAACGAGTACCTATACTCTCACTCCGATGTCTCTATACCATAGACTCAAGATTCATCTACCTTAAAAAATCAATCGTACACCAATCTTTCGGATCAATCACCATCCTTATGATGTTCCTATGGTCGGGAGCATTTTATAAGTTAATAATGAAAATTCATGTCTTAAATTTTCAACTCTTAAAAATATGAACTATCATTACCATTAACTTTCAAATACATAGACACTTTCAAATACACACTATAATAGAAAAATAACTCATTTTATTATTTATAATCAATTTATAATTTTGCCGTTAGATGTGTATGACAAGTGTTAGCCAATTCTAGCTTTTAGGACACACATATCTAACAAACTCTCACTTGACCTAAAACCAATTGGCTATAAATCTAAGTTCCATCTTCTCAAGATAGATTTTGATCTTTTGCTGGCCCAATGGCTTTGTGAGTGGATCTTCCGCATTGTTTGCGGAGTCGACTCTCTTAACCTCGACATAATCTTTCTCGAGGTAATCATGGATGAGGTGGTATTGCCGCTTGATGTGCTTGAATTTCTGGTAAGACCTTAGCTTCTTAGCAAGGGCTATGGTGCCATTATTGTCGCAGTATAGAGGAATGGCATCCGATGGCATCACTTCGATCTTTGCAATGAATTTTTTGTACCTGAATGCCTCCTTCGCAACTTCTGATGCAGCTGCTTCCATGGTGAAATCTGCCATCACTATCTGCTTGAAACTCTTTCAACTAACAGCACCACCATTACACACAAATAGACTCCCAGATATCGACTTTCGACCATCTATATCAAACATAAAATCCGAGTCTGTATACCCCTGGACTTGGAGTTCTTTATTACCAAAAACCAACAACATATCCTTAGTTCTTCTCAAGTACTTAAGGATACATTTAATAGAAATTCAGTGTTCTTCACCTAGATTCGACTGATATCTACTTGTGACACTCACTGCATGAGCTATATTAGGTCGTGTACATAACATAGCATACATGAGGCTCCCTATTGCTGAAGTATAAGGGATCTTGCTCATACGTTCTATCTTCTCAGGTGTGCTAAGGCACATCTTCTTGGAGAAATGAATGTCATGTCTGCAGGGTACCAATTTTCTCTTGAAGTTTTTCATACTAAATCTCTTTAGCACTTCCTCTATGTATATCTTCTATGAAAGACCTAGCATCCTATTCGGTCTATCTCTATAGACCTTAATTCTTAGAATGAAGGATGCTTCTCCTAGGTCTTTCATGGAAAATTCTTTAGATAACCACATTTTAACTATGGTCAATATGAAAATATCATTTCCAATAAGGAGGATATCATCCACGTACAGTACGAGAAAGACAATAGCGCTCCCACTGACCTTTTTGAAAATACATGGTTCCTCCTCATTTTTTATGAAATCCAAATAATTTGATCACATCATTAAATTGAGTATTCCAGCTCCGAGATGCTTGCTTAAGTCCATATATGGACCTTTGCAGCTTGCATACCTTGTGATCAGTATCACTGGATGTGAAACCTAGCGGCTGTTCCATATAGATATCTTCCTCAAGGTATCCATTTAAGAATGCCATTTTCACATCCATTTGTCCATATTTTATAATCAAAATAGGCTGCAACAGCAAGCAATGTGTGAATGGAATTTTAGCATAGCTACTGATGAAAAGGTATCCTGATAGTCAATGCCTTCATGCTGACTATAACCTTTTGCCACTAATCTAGCTTTGAATGTCTCCACATTTTCATCTGCACCAATCTTTCTCTTGCAGATCCATTTACACCCAATAGGTACTATATCCTTCTTGGTGGATCTACCAAGGTCCAGACTTGGTTTGAGTGCATCGAGTCAATTTCTGACTTCATTGCCTCTAACCATTTCTCAGAGTCGATATTTGATATCACCTCGTCATAGATTTTTGGATCATTGCCATGAATCCCATTACCTACGAAGAATATTTCCTCTAATTTTTTTGAGATAGTACCTAAGTACCTCTCAGGAGGACGAAAAATCCTTTCCAATCTACGAGGTGGAGTTAGTGATTGTATTGGCTCAATCTGATTTGGTTCCACAAGGTCCTTAGCTCATTGCTCTTATGAGACTTTCTCCTCGAGCTTGATCTGCTTTCCAATGCCGCTATCTTGAATAAACTATTTTTCAAGAAAGATGGCATGTCGACTCACAATCACATTGTGATCTTCTGGAATATAGAAATAATATCCTAATGACTCTTTAGGATATCCTATAAATCGAGCTCTAAAGGATCTAAAGTCTAACTTGTCCGCTTGTTGTCTTTTGACATAAGCCGGACAACTCCAAATTCTGAGATGATTCAAACTTGATTTCTTACCATGCCATATCTCATACGGTGTGGTAGAAATAATTTTAGAGAAAATCCTATTCAGTATATATATTAGTAAGTTAACAGACTATGTCTCCCAAAGAAAATCAGGAAGGTCTGTGAAGCTCATCATGGATCGGAACCATATCTAATAGGATCCGATTTCTCCATTCTGAAAATTTTATTGAGTTGAGGTGTTTCCTAGATGGAGTCCATTGAGAGACTATGCCATTTTGCTTGAGATAGTCTAAGGAATTTTCGACTAAGGTATTCACCTCCTCGATCTGATCGAAGAACCTTAATGGATTTTTCAGTTTGCTTTTTCTACTTCATGTCTGAATTCTTTGAACTTTTCAAAAGCTTCAGACTTATGTCTCATAAGATACACATACCCATACCTAGATAAATCATCGATAAAGGTTAATGAAGTAGACAAAATTGCCTCTAGCCGGCACATCAAATGGGCCGCACACATCAATATGTACTAGGGCAAGTAGATCCGTGGCCCTTTTTCCCCATGTCCTACAAAAGAGGAGCTTTAGTCATTTTGCCATGAAGACATGATTCACAAATTGGATATGACTCAAAAGTCAATGGACTCAATAGTCCCATTTTTTCTAAATTTGTTAATCCTATCTTCTGCTATATGACCTAATCTTAGGTGCCATAGATACCTATCGTTTGGACTATCCCTAGGTCATTTTGATCTTATGGCATTCACATTTTGCTCGATAGTTAAAATAGATACATCAATATGTAACTGATAAAGACCATGTTAATGAAGAAAATCCACTTTGCAATTTTATTTCTTTCATAAAGAATGTTACAATGGTCCTTAAGAAAACTAATTACATAGCCTTCTTGTGCTAAGCATGAAACAAAAAATCAAATTTCTGCTTGCTGCAGGCATATAATAACAATCCCTAAGTACTAAATCTAAGTCAGATGGTAGTCAAAGAGGATAGATTTTCATGGCCACAACAACAACTCTTGCTCCATTTTTGATATGTAGGATGATCTCACCATCCCTCAGCCTCCTACTATCATGAAGATCTTGTATGGAAGTACACAAATGAGCACTAGAACCAGAGTCAAGCACCCAACTAGATGCAAAAGAAATCGTAAGGTTAGATTCAATAACGACCATACCTCCAGAAGGACCTATCTCCTTCTTATTCTTCAGGATGGCTAGGTATATAGGATATGTTCGCTTCTAATGGCTATCAGTATTATAATAGAAATACTTTTCTTTGTCAGCAGCCTTCTTCTTCAGCTATGCCTTCTTTTTCTTTCCACCTTCCACCTTCTGTCTTTTCACAGACTTCTTCTTTCCAAAAGACTTTTTCTTCGAAGAAGTCTATTCCATAGCAAGTACTGAGCCTTTAGAACCTTTCATAGAAAGCTCAATAGTAACCAGCATGTTCATAAGCTCGACTAAAGTACTCTGAAGTTTATGCATATGGTAGTTCATGATAAACTGTCCATATGCATCAGTCAAGGATTGTAGAATTATGTCACTCTGCAGATCCTGATCTAACTTCACTCCAAGTTTCTCAAGCTCTTATAAGTTCTTGATCATCATCAGATAATAATCTTGGACTAACTACTCATCACGCATTTTAGCCTTAAACAGTCATTTAGTGACCTGATATTTAGCTGCGCGACTCTGTTCACCAAACAACTCTTGTAGGTGAGCCAACATTTGGCAGATAGTCTTGATATCTTCATGTTAGTGCTGAAGCTCATCAGACATCGAGCCCAACATGTAGTATCTAACCTTATTATCTTCATCCATCCATTTATCAAAAGATGCTCTCTGTTCAATGGACAGATGGGCTGGTAAGATGGAGGGATCCTGATCCAATACATGAGTAAACTTCTCAAAACCCAAAATAATTTTAAAGTTCTAGAGCCAATCCTTGTAATTAGATCCGGTCAGTCTATGGGTGTCCAGGATATGGGCTAGTGGGTTGGATGCAGACATTTTTCTGTAGAGAATTAAAGTTTTTAGTTAGATTTTGTAATTAAGACTTAACCAATTTGTTTAGAAGTTTAATTTTTAAATAAATTAGCTCTCACTATTTTTTTGGATCCCTACACTTCTTCTGTAGAGATACAAAAATCTTCATGATTACTGATTTCTAATGGATGGTGCAGTCCCACCAACCGACTCATCACCTCATCTAACAATTATTGATGATGGATAGCCAATGAGTGAACAACTCTTATCCAATGATTCTCTAATCATGGTGCACCCAAGCTAGGTCTCTAATTCATGAATCTCACCATGCCCGAAATATTGATTCACTCCTTAGTTAAGTCAGACCCACCATTTACACAGATTGAATTTCTAATTGGGTCTCTTATCGTATCCAAAATATTGAGCCCAATCCATCCTCCAGCCTATAGCATCCAATGCCTAATAGACATGATTACATTTTTTTGGTGCAACTAAACCACTGTGACCAGCCAAAAATAATCAACTCCAAAAAGGGCCCGCATATCTACAATGGTGGAAGATCTTAGACTTAATCTTTTCTAGGAAGATTTGATTTAGGTCTCTTTAAACTTGACTTGACATAGCCATAACCATTATAACTAACTTAGTGGCATGGGTTAGCTCAAATTATTAGCCACCTCAGATCAAGATCGAGTCGATAAATATGGTCAGGTAAGTAAGATCGATAGATGGGATATGCCATCAACTCAATAAGAATGCATTCGAGTTGAGTAGCTTTCAATTAAAAATCAATCGATTGTATCTGTCAAACTTACCTTAGACACCAAATTGTTGAGCCAAAACCAATCAAATTAGCCTACAATCCAGACTCTAACCACTGAGCCTAATTAGGTCTTAACTTGATCGATCGCTTATGTGACTCAACCTTGATCTAGACTTAATCCTATTAGGCTGGTCAATTTAAGCACTCTTGATCCCATCTAACCAACTCTTGATTCAATTTGATCAATTGCTAGACCTAATTGAGCTACCCAAGTCCGAATCCAATTTTATGAATATATCTTAAATCTAAAAATTCTTAATTTTAGACCTAACATATTTCATAAGCTTAATTCTTAATTAAGTTTGGGGTTCATAAATAAAATATGAAAATAAAATCCTAGAGTTTCAAATCTAGGATTTTATAAAAAATAAATTTTTAATTTCTGATTAAGGACAAATGCGCAGCACCCCTACACATCATAAGAACACCCTATCGAATGAAAGGAGAGTGTGTTTAAATCCGACTTCGTTCTTATGATCAGACGGCCAAGGAGAATATCTTAATTAGAAATATGATAAATCTACAAAACTAGTTAGATCTATATATATATCACATATATAAAATTGATCTAACTTAAAAATATGTTTTGCGTACATCTCACATATCATATCATGCATATTTTTAGATCTAAATTATCTTATAAATATCTAAAAAATAAAATTTTAATTTGATCATATTAAATTAAATTTATTCAAGATAATTTTATAGAACTATTTTACAATTAGTCTAAACATGCATCTATCATATCTCATATGAACAAAATTAAATAAATTTATTTTTTATTTTTTAGATCTAATTATAATATTTATAATATCAAAAAATAGTAAATAAATAGATCTAAAAATTATAATTAATTAAATTAAAATTATGATCATCCTAGACTACACATAGAATAATTCTAATCCTAGTCTAATCATGCATCTCATACATCTTAGATCTAGATATTTAATTTTCTTAATTTTTGATTTTAGATCTAATCATATCTAATGTGACATCTAAAATTATCTAATTATTAGATTAAAATTATATTAAAATTAGATCTAATTAATTATGAAACTTGGCTCTAATACCAGTTGAAGAAAAAAACCTATTTCCCGAGTCAGGTTCGTTCAGATCTGATTTGATCAAGAGAAATATTTTAAAAAATTTTTCTTAGATCTAAATTAGATCTGAAACTTTTTAAATCTAATTTTATCAATCTAATAAAATAAAATAAAATAAATTAAATTAAATCTAATTTAAATATATCTTTGTTATGGGTAATTTTATTATCCTGTGATGATCCCGATGTTTGCCTGAGATTTTGGATGTAGCCACACAAGCGTCTGGCCTCTATCGGTATCCACTCATGCAAGATCTAGAGATCTTCTCCTTCTCAATCTGTACTCTAAAAATCATATCTGGATTTAATCTTGAAGGTCTTTAAAATATCTTTCGATGATCAGTTGTTGTCTCTTGTAGCAGTGCTGCCTTCTTCCTTTCCTGTCGCCTTTCTCTTGTTCGGATCGCACCAAACCCGAGTCCAAAAAGTCTTGGACATGGATAGGAGAGAGAGCATCTAAAGATGGCATGGAGAGGAAGGGAGAGAAGCTTTATGGCATGGGCAAAGGGAAGAAGTTCTAAATCTTAGGCATAGATAGGGTTTATATAGATCTTGTTGCGCCATGTAGTGCTACATCATCCCGATCAATCATGACTCTTTGTGCAATCAAATCTAAATCTGATTGATGGAATAACATCATTTGATCTAATCAGATTAGAGTCCCTCATAAACCTCCTTAGGTGGTGCCAAGACTGATCAAAGAGGACTCTTTGGTGCCACCCAAGTTGAAAGCATGAAGCAACCTGGAGTCCCATCTGTATGGGACTCTAGGCGTCATCCTCTTGGGGCACATGCCTCCCTAGGCTTGCATCCCCTCCCTTTCTACTTTTTAGGAGGAGGACAAAGCCCCATCTTCTCTTCTATGGGTGCATGATATATAGGCAGATGTCTAAGTGTCAAAGGTCAATATTTGATCAAAGTCCAAAGATAACATTTAGTAGGTGATGGAAAATGGTAGGTGTTATCTCAAATTTATCTCATAAATTAAGACAACCCTTTCTAACCTGGACAAGCTCCAATCAGATCAAGTAAAGATTTTTGAGTGAGCCCAAACATATTTGGCTTACTCGAGATAACTTTTAATGATTGTTAAAAGAGAATATTAGGCTCAATCGTATGCTAGCACGATTTTCTTGAACCTAATTAAATCTTATTCAAATCAATTAAACTGGATTAGTCCAATTGATGATATCCAGATCCAAATCCTTATTTGTATGATCTAGTTAGGTTCAGTTTTATATGGTAATGGGATATATCATGATCTCTATCATCGACATCATCAAAATATCTTTCGATGGATCAGAACTTTTTTGATTCAGACAACTAGTATGATCGATCATCCAAATCATTCTAATTTCTTTCAAAATTCATCAATGACACCTAGCAGCATATGATGGTAATCCATCAGAACTGGAAATAAACCTCTCAATGCAGTTATCTTGTGATTAAGTTTCTCTATCTTGAGCTTCGATCGGATTAGGGTTAAGATGATCTCGTCAAATCCTAATTTCCATCATATGAATTAATCATTTGATTCATGTTCGATGTAAAAATTCTAATAGAAACTCTTTCTATTATTTCACTGTGTCATGGCCATGGGCTTATGGACTTGATTCTCATGATCATCATAGAGCTGCTCCTTATCTATCGAGGTAGATAGATCTCTTATCGGTGCAATCCAATTTCTATAACGAACATGCTATAGCCAACATATACCTCAGGATTTTGAATGGCTAGGAGATCGAGTTATGGTGTAGTCAAACTATAACACCTTCAAGGTAAACTGTCGATGCACCTTAGATCAAAAAACTAGACACACGACTACAGCTTCGAGTTAGTCATTGACGAGAAGGTAGACTTCCTCATGACTGCTCGAGGTGGTCACGCTCAGTGCCCTTGTTCTCTAACGAGTATCTGTACTCTCGCTCTAATATCTCTACATCGTAGACTTAAGACTCATCTATCTTAAAGAAGTGATCATACACCAACCTTTCAGATCAATCATCATCCTCATGATGATCCTATGGTCGAAAGTATTTTATGAGTTAATAATGAAAATTTATGTCTTAAATTTTTAACTCTTGAAAATATGAACTATCATTACCATTAACTCAAAGAATGTATCACAGAAACTTTCAAATACACACTATGATAGAAAAATAATCCATTTTATTATTTATTATCAAAATTATAATATTGCCCTTAGATGTGTATTACAAGTATTAGCCAATTCTGACTTCTAGGGCATACATATCTAACAGTAGGGGCACATTAGGATCGTTGTCAGGGCCTCTTCCCTCATCTCATCTAAAATGAACGAGGCCTTCGACTTTGCTCACGTTAGGACAAGGTTCTCCTCCTATTTCTAATGGACTATAGGGGCACATTAGGACCATTGTCAGGGCCTCTCCCCTTATTTCGTCTAAAATAAATGAGACCTTCGACTTTGCTCACATTAGGATGAGGTTCTCCTCCTATTCCTAATGGGCTGTATTTTTCATGAAATTAAGTTCATGGGATAGTCTTCCTTTATCACCGATACACAACAAAAATTAAGATGTTGGAGTAGGGAGATTTTATTGTAATCAAATTATCGATAATACATTCATAGATTTTCTGAATTTCATGATTGAGGCAAGTCTCCCCCTAGTTACTTCAAGTAGTACGTCCCAGGTCGGACGACTTCCGTGACCTCGTAGGGTCCTTCCCAATTTAGGACAAGCTTCCTCAGGCTTTGAGGCTGAGAGATAGTAGCTTGCCGAAGTACTAAGTCCCCCACTCTGAATATTTTACCTCTGACTCTAGAGTATAATATTAGGCCACCCTTCATCTGTAGGCCGTCATCCGAACTTAAGCTTCTTCTCTTTTTTCTTTCAATAAATCGAGGTTGACCCTGAGGTCCTGCGAGTTAAGCTGCTCATTAAAAGCCATGACCCATGCCGATATGAGTTTAAGCTTGATTGGGATCACCACCTCCATTCCAAAGGCCAAGGAGAATAGTGTTTTTCTAGTTGGTAGCCTTTGAGTAGTTTGGTACGTCCAGAGGATATGGTAGAGTTCGTCCGTCCATGCTTCCTTTGCTCTATCGAGTCTTGTCTTGATGCCTTGCAATAGGATCCGGTTGGTCACTTCAACTTTCCTATTTATCTGTGGATGAGCTACTGATGTGAAGTAATGGAAGATATTTAGATCTTCATAGAACTCAGCGAACCTCATCCCAGCGAACTGTCACCCGTTATCTGTTATGAGAGTTTGGAGCAGACCAAACCAACAGACGATTGACTTTCAGATGAAGTTCTGTACCTTGAACTTAGTAATTTTTGCTAGTGGTTCGACTTCGATCTATTTGGTGAAGTAGTCGATCGCAATTAGAAGGAACTTCTGTTGTTTGGATGCTACGGGGAAGAGACCAAGTATATCCATTCTCCACTACACAAATGGCCAAAGTGCGCTTAGTGGAGTAAGCTCGGAGGTCAGCTGTCTTTGTATGTTTGCATTTCTCTGATAGCGGTCATATTTCTTGACATACTCCATAGAATCATGGTATAAAGTCAGCCAATAGTACCCTTATCGAAGTAGTTTTTGAGATAGAAATCTGTCTCCTACATGACTTTCATAAATTTTTTCGTGCACTTTTCATAATATGAAGTCGGCCTCTGTAGGTCGGAGACATCTCAATAGCGGTAGCGAATACAAACTTTTATATAACTTACCCTTATACAAAACATACCGAAAGGCTTAATTTTTGAGTTTTCGAGCTTCTTTCGAATCATTAGGAAGCACTCCCTCTTTAAGATAGGCAACTAACAGATCAATCCAGCTTGGCTTGAGCCCTGTCTGCATAATGAGTTACGATTCCATAGAATCAAGTTCGATGAGAAAGTCTCACAAGAGCAATGAGCTAAGGACCAAATGGAATTAAATCAGGTTAAGCCAATCTATATACTACCTCCTCCACCTTGTAGATCGAAAAGAATTTTTCGTCCCCCTGAAAGGTACTTAAGTATGATTTTAGAGGATGTTGAGGAAATATTTCTCGTAGGTAATAGGGTTCATGATGATGATCCCAAAACCTATAACGAGACGATATCAAAAATCAACTCCAAGAAATGGTTAAAGACAATGAAGTCAGAAATTAACTCGATGCACTCAAACTAAGTCTGGACCTTGGTAGATCCACTAGAAGGTATAGTATCTATTGGATGTAAATAGATCTACATGAGAAAGATTGGTGCAGATGAGAATGTGAAGACACTCAAGGCTAGATTAGTGGCAAAAGGTTATAGTTAACGTGAAGGCATTGACTATCAGGATACTTTTTCATCAGTAGCTATGCTAAAATTCATCTGCACACTGCTTGCTGTTGCAGCCTATTTTGATTATGAAATATGCCAAATAGACGTGAAAACGATATTCTTGAATGGATATCTTGAGGAAAATATCTATATGGAATGTTCCTTAGGTTTCACATCCAGTGATGATGATCACAAAGTATACAAACTACAAAGGTCCATATATGGACTTAAGCAAGCATCTCGGAGCTGGAATACTCATTTTAATAATGTGATCAAATTATTTAATTTCATCAAGAATGAAGAGGAGCCATGTGTCTTCAAAAAGGTTAGTGAAAGCGCTATTGTCTTCCTCGTATTGTACGTGAATGACATCCTCCTTATTAGAAATGATATCCCCATGTTGACCACAGTTAAAATATGGTTATCCAAAGAATTCTCCATGAAAGACCTAGGAGAAGCATCCTTTATTCTAAGAATCAAGGTCTATAGAGATAGACCGAATAGGATGCTAGGACTTTCACAGAAAAAGTATATAGAGAAAATACTAAAGAAGTTTAGTATAAAAAACTCTAAGAGGGATTTAGTACCCTTCAGGCATGGCATTCATCTTTCCAAGAAGATGTGCCCTAGCACACCTGAGGAAATAAAACGCATGAGTAAGATTCCTTATGCTTCAGCAATAGGGAGCCTCATGTATGCCATATAATGTATACGACCTGATATAGCCCATGCTGTGAGTGTCACAAGCAGATATCAATCAAATCCAGATGAAAAACACTGGACTTCTGTGAAATGTATCCTTAAGTACTTGAGAAGAACTAAGGATATATTATTGGTCTTTAGTAATGGAGAACTCTAAGTCCGGGGATATATAGATTCAGATTTTATGTCCGATATAGACATCTGGGAGTCTATTTTTGTGCAATGGTGGAGTTATTAGTTGGAAGAGTTTCAAACAGACAGTGATAGCAGATTTCACCATGGAAGCAGAATACATTGCTGCATCAGAAGCTGCAAAGGAGACATTCTGATACAAGAAGTTTACCGTAGAGATCGAAGTAATGCCATCAGATGCCATTCCTCTATACTGCGATAATAATGGTGCCATAGCCCTTGCTAAGGAGCCAAGGTTTCACTTGTAATACACTTTTAAGGGAAAAATTAAAATTTGACTATAAATAATAAAAATGAGTTATTTTCTATCACATAAGTATGTTTAGTATCTGTGATACATCCCTTGAGTTAATGGTAATGATAATTCATATTTTCAAGAGTTGAAAATTTAAGACATGAATTATCATTTATTAACTCATAAAATGCTCCTGACCGTAGGATTATCATGAGGATGATGATTGATCCGGAAGGTTAGTGTGCAATTGCTTCTTTGTAGTAGATGAGTCTTGAGTCTATGGTGTAGAGACACCGGAGCAAGAGTACAGATACTCATTAGAGAATGAGGGCATTGAGCATGACCACCTCGAGTAGTCATAAGAAAGTCTACCTTCTCATCGATGACTGACTCGATGCTGCAGTGGTGTGTCTGGTTTTTTAACCTGAGGTGCATCGACAGTTCACCTTGAGGGTGTTATAGTTTGACTACACCATGACTCGATTTCCTAGCCATTCGGAACTCTGAGGTGTATGTTTGCTATAGCATGTTCATTGTAGGAATTAGATTGCACCAAGATGGAATCTATCTACCTCGGTGGATGAGGAGCGGCCCTATGATAATCATGAGAATCAAGTCCATAAGCCTATGGCCATGGTGGAATGTGAAATAATAGAAAGAGTTTCTATTAAGATTTTCACATTAGACTTGAATCGAATGATTAAATCATATGATAGAAATTAGGGTTTGATGAGTTCACCTTAACCCTAATCTGAATGGAGCTCGAGATAGAAGTACTTAATCACACAAGTAGCTGCACTGAGAGGTTCATTTTCAATTTTGATGGATTGCCACCATATATTGCTAGGTGTCACTGGTGGATTTTGGAAGCAACTAGAATGATTTTGATGATTAATCATTCTAGTTGTCTGAATCAGAAAAATTCTAATCCATCAAAAGGAGTTTCGATGATATTGATGATGGAGATCATGACATATCCCATTACCATACAGAACTAACCTAACTGAATCACACAAACAAAGGTTTGGATCTAGATATCATCAATTGGACTAACCCAGTTCAGTTGATTTGAATAAGATTTAATTAGGTTCAAAGAAATCATGCTAGCACACGATTGAGCTTAACGTTCTCCTTTTCTTATCATTAAAAGTTATCTTGACTGAGCCAAATGAGTTTATGCTCACTCAGGTACCTTTACCTGATCTGACTGAAGCTTATCCAAGTCAGAAAAGGGTTGTCTTAATTTATGAGATAAATTTAAGACAACACCTATCATTTTCCATCACCTGCTAATTCTTGTACTTTAACTTGGTCAAACGTTGACCTTTGACCCTTGGACATCTGCCCATGTGTCATACACTTATTGGAGAGCAGATAAGGGCTTGTCCCCTCTATAGAAATTGAAAAGAAAGGGGGTGCACGCCATCCTAGGCATGCACCCATGGATAGGGATGCTGGAGTCCCATATGGATGGGACTTCAGGTTGCTTGTTGGATTCAAACTAGGTGATCCTCACCTATAGACTTTGACCAGTCTTAGGCACCACCTTAGGATGAATCCATGGGTCTCTCATCCCACCAATCAGATTTAGATCTAATTGAACGAAGCAACATGATTGGCCGGAGTGATGCAGCACTACATGGCGCAGTAGAGTCTATAAATAGACCCTGTCTGCGCCCACTTTTATAGGACTTTTCTCCTAGCCACGCCCCAAGGCTGCCCCTCTCCCTTCTCCATGCCAACATCTGGCCCTCTCTCTCCTCTCCACACCCCAAGAAAGTTGGGTTCTTCAGATTAGTGCGAGTTAGGCAAGAAAAAGCTAACGAAAAAGGAAGAAGGCAGCACTACTGCAGAGACGACGAGTGATCTTCAGAAGGTATTTTGAAGATCCTCCAAATCAGATCTAGATCTGATTTTTGAAGAAAAGAAAGAGAAGGAAAGAATCTCTAGATCTAGGATCATCAATAGGTAATCAAATTACCCAGGATCAAGATAAAATTAAATTAATTTTAATTTAATTTAATTTTTTTTAATTATTAGATCATAAATTAGATCTAAAAAGTATCAGATCTAATCTAAATCTAAGAGAAAAATTTTTGAAATATGCCTCTCGATCCAATCAGATCTGAACGAACCTAACTCAAAAAATTCAAGATTTTTCTTCAACCGGTATCAGAGCCAGTTCTTATTAAATTAATTTAGATCTAATTTAATCTGATTAATTAATAATTTTAGATATCATATGAGATGTGATTAGATTTAAAATTAAAAATTAAAAAATTAAAATAAATTAATTTAGATCTAATATGTATGAGATACATAACTAGACTAGGAATAGAATTATTCTATGTGTAGTCTAGTTTGATCATAATTTTTATTTGATTAAAAATAATTTTTAGATCTATTTATTTTTTATTTTCTAATATTATAAATATTATAATTAAATCTAAAAATAAAAAATAAAATAAAATTAATTTATTCATATGAGATATGATAGTTAGACTAGTTGTAGAATAGTTCTACAAGTAGGTCTAGATTAAATTTTATTTGATATGATCAAATTTAAATTTAATTTTTTAGATGATTATGAGATAATTTAGATCTAAAAAATATGCATGCATGATATATGTGATATATATAAAACATATTTTAATTAGATCTTTTATATGAGATATATGCTTAGATCTAATTTATTTTTGTAGATTGGTTATATTTCTGATTAAGGCATTTTTCTTGGTCGTCCGATCATAAGAACAAAGTAGGGCTTAAAGACCCTCTCCTCCCATTCGATGGGATGTTCTTATGATGTGTAGGGGTGCTGTACGTTCGTCCTTAATTAGAAATTAAAAACTTACTTTCTGCAAAATCCTAGATTCTAAAATCCTAGGATCTTATTTACATGTTTTGTTTAAGAACC
The DNA here is from genome assembly GCA_006176705.1 of Cocos nucifera. NCBI lineage: Eukaryota > Viridiplantae > Streptophyta > Magnoliopsida > Arecales > Arecaceae > Cocos > Cocos nucifera. The sequence goes on along the minus strand of QRFJ01000147.1, from coordinate 485,152 downwards.
CTAACTTAATTAAAAATTAAGTTTATGAAATATCAATTAGATCTAAAATTGAGAATTTTAGATCTAAGATATATTCATAAAACTAGGTTCGGGCTTGGGTAGCTCAATTAGGTCTAAGCGGTTGATCAAACCGAATCAAGAGTTGGTTAGATGGGATCAACAATGCTTAAATTGACCAGCCTAATAGGATTAAGTCTGGGTCAAGATCGAGTCACGTGAGTGATCGATCAAGCTAAGACCTAATTAGGCTCAGTGGTTAGAGTCTGGATTGTAGGCTAACCCGATTGGTTCTGTTTCAACAATTTGGTGTCTAAGGTAAGTTTGGCAGATACGATCGACTGGTTTTTAATTGGAAGCTACTCGACCTGAATGCATTCTTGTATCGAGTTAATGGCATATCCCTTCCACCGGTCTCACTTACCTGGCCATATTTGTTGACTCAGTTCTGAATCTGAGGTGGTCAATAATCCGAGCTAACCCATGCCACTAGGTTAGTCATAATTGTTATGACTATGTCAAGTCTAGTTTAATGAGACCTAAATCAAATTCTTCCTAAGAAAAGATTAAGTCTTAGGTCTTCCACCATTGTAGATGTGCGGGCCCTTTTTGGGGTTGATTATTCTCGATTGGTTACAGTGGCTCAGTTGCACCGAAAAGACGCAACCATGTTTATTAGGCATTGGATGCTACAGGGCTGGAGGATGAATTGGACTCAATATTTCAGATACGGTGAGAGACCCAATTAGAAATCCAATCTATGCAAATGGTGGGTCTGACTTAACTAAGGAGTGGATCAATATTTCTGACATGGTGAAATTCATGAATTAGAGACCAAGTTTGGGTGCATCATGATTAGAAAATCATTGAACAAGAGTTGTTCACTCATTGGCTAATCCATCACCAATAACTGTTAGGTGAGATGATGAGTCAGTTGATGGAACCGCACCATCCACTAGAAATCAGTAATCATGGAGATTTTCACATCTCTACGAGGAAGTGTAGAGATCCAAAAAAAATAGTGGGAGCTAGTTTGTTTTAAAATAAAATTTTTAAATAAATTGGTTAAGTCTTAATTACAATATCTAACTAGAAACTTTGATTCTCTACAGAAAAATGTCTGCATCCAATCCACTAGCATGAATTCTGGACACCTATAGACTAACCGGACTAAATTATAAGGATTGGCTCTAAAACTTTAAAATCATTTTGGAATTCGAGAAGTTAACTCATGTATTGGACCAGGACCCTCCCACCTTACCAGTCCGTCTATCTGCTGAATAGAGAGCGTCTCTGAATAAGTGGACTGATAAAGATAATAAGCCCAGATACTATATGTTGGGCTCGATGTCCGATGAGCTTCAGCGCCAACATGAAGATATCAAGACTGCTCACCAAATGTTGGCTCACCTACAGGAGATGTTTGGTGAACAGAGTCGCGCAGCCAAGTATCAAGTTACTAAACGACTATTCAAGGCTAAAATGCGCGATAGGCAGTTAGTCCAAGATCATTGTCTGATGATGATCAAAGACTTGGAAGAGCTTGAGAAGCTCGAAGTGAGGTTAGACTTGGATCTATAGAATGATATAATTCTGCAATCCTTGACTGATGCATATGGGCAGTTCATCATGAACTACCATATGCATAAACTTCAAAATTCCTTGGCCGAACTTATGAACATATTGGTTATCGCTGAGCTTTTCATAAAAGATTCTAAAGGCTCAGTACTTGCTATGAAATGGACTTCTTCCAAGAGAAAGTCTTTTGAAAAGAAGAAGAAATCTGTAAAAAAGCAAAAGATGGAAGGAGAAAAGAAGAAAAAGGCAGAGCTGAAGAAGGCCACTGATAAAGAAAAGTATTTTCATTGCAACAACAATGGCCACTGGAAGCAGAACTGTCCTACAAACCTGGCCACCCTAAAGAAGAAGGAGGTAGATCCTTCTGGAGGTATGCTCATTATTGAGTCCAACCTTACAATTTCTTCTACATCCAGTTGGATGCTTGACTCTGGTTCTAGTGCTCATTTGTGCACTTCTATGTAGGATCTTGAGGCTAGCAGGAGGCTGAGGGATGGTGAGATAATCCTGCGCATCGAAAATAGAGCAAGGATTATTGCCGTGGCCGTGGGAACATATCCTCTTTGACTATCATCTGGTTTAGACTTAGTATTAAAGGACTGTTATTATGTACCTGCAGCAAGCAGGAATTTGATTTCTGTTTCTTGCCTTGCAGTAGAAGGCTATGTAATTAGTTTTCTTAAGGAACATTGTAATATTCTTTATGAAGAAAATAAAATTGCAAGTGATTTTCTTATTAACGATCTTTATCAGTTATATATTGATATATCTATTTTTAATTTTGAGCAAAATATGAATGCCATAAAATCAAAATGACTTAGGGATAGTCCAAATGATAGATATCTATGGCACCTAAGATTAGGTCATATAGTAGAAGATAGGTGATAAGTATCATAAATTCACCAATAAAAATATTAATTTATTAATTAATTTTAAAAATTATTAATCAATTTATATATAATTTTTAAAAAATTCATATTTTTATTAATTAAAAAATTAATTAAAAAATAATAAAAATTAAAAAATAAAATTTTATTATCAATGAAAAGAGCTCATTTTTTTTATCACAACAAAATAAATTTCGAGTAAAACAAAGCTAAAACAAAAAAGATATAAATTTTTAAAAAATAAAATAAATAAAAATTAAATAAAAAAGAAAATGGCTCAGCCGGCTCCGTAAGCCGAGCCACCAAGCCAAGCCAAGCCATCAAGCCGACTCAGCCATTGAAGCCATCAGCCGGTCCACGATCCAGGCGTGGACCGCCAGCTCAGCAAATTCCGGCGAATCAGAGATTGCCACGTGGTGGACCTAGACCCCTTAAAGGGTCTACAGAAATTTATCGCGGCTCACAAGGGTAATTTGAGTCTTTTCACTCGGCAAACAGCGGCGCTGATTGGTTGCGGTGTGCGGTGCGGCCGGTCCACGCGGTCCATGGGAACAGTAATTGCGCGATCGGACGGCTGTGGTTGATTGCGGTCAAGATCGGACGGCGGTGGTTATTTCAGGGTTTGATTCAAATTCTATCACGCGGATCTGACCATCGGATCGGCAGCGCTCGAAAACCAAGTGATGAAGATCCGACGGTCCAGAATGCTGCCGGCGGTGATCAAGACTCCCGAAGCATGATTTGCGGCCAGATTTCCTCGATCAAGCGCGATCCAACGGCCAGAATTTAATCCGACCCGATCTGAGCTTATCTGCATCCGATTTTGATGATTTTTGGACCGTTGGATTCCTATTGAACGGCTGGATTTTATCAGATTTATCAGAGTCATATCAGAGCTATTTTGATTCAAATTTTATCCAAATTTCTTTATATTTTGATGATTACAAAGGCTATTAGTCCCATATTGCCTTTAGAAAAAATATCCAGCCCTCCTAGCTCTATAAAAAGGACCCCAGGCCATCAGAAAATCAACATCTCCGATCAAGGTGAAGCTTTGGTACAGGGCGAAGCCAGGCTATGGGTTAAAGGCTGCTTCGAAGCAACGGGTGCCGAGAAGAAGAGCCGAGCTTCTACACCATCTTTCTGCCAATGCCGATCCAAGATCAGAGATCAGGCTATTTTATTTTATTTCTTTTTTTTTAAATTTTATGTATTTAAATTCTAAAATTTTAATTAATAAAAATTTTATTTTTGCATTTTAATTTCTTACTTTTTATTATAATTTAATTTCATACTTTAATTATTACTTTTTTATTTTTTGCAAGTAGATGCTAAGATCTAACTAGTAGATCTTAGTACCAAGTTTAAATTCCTGCATCTTTTAATTTTTGCTTTTTATTTTCCGACTTCACTTTTGATCCCAAAACTCTTCTTTTTCTTTTTTCTTTTATAAAAATCAAAGATTTCAAATCTAAAAACACTACCTTCCCTGTGGATTCGACCCGACTCACTACTATCTACGCATTTTCAATAATTTTAAGAAGTCGGATTAAACTGATAAACACGGTGTCTTAACGACAACATCGCGTTCCTATCAAGTTTTTGGCGCCGTTGCCGGGGAAGGAATAGATGCTATTTTTTTTCTTTGATTTCTTTGATTTTTTTTAAATTAAATTATATTTTTTTAATATTGCTTACTAATTTTTTTTTTATTATTTTGTAGAAAAAAAAAAGAGAAAATGAAGAAAGCATCTAATTTTGCCTGGTGAGATCAATCCTAACCCTAGTCCTCTTTTCTTTTTATTTATTTATTTATTTATTTTATTTTTAAATTAATTTAAAAAAATATCCATTTAAACCTAATTAAAAGCCTCATGATAAGATTAGAAATCCCTAACTGCTTTAGAGCATGCATCATATTAGTTTTATTTTTATTTTTATTTTTATTTTTTTTGGTGATTGCTGGAGGCAAGGTAAGCCTTTCAGAATTCAATTAGTTGCATGCATCTAGTTTAAATTGCATAGAAACCCTTTGATTGAATTTTTTTTTTTGCATATTCATATTAAATCAAATTAAGGGCACAACCCAATTAAACAAGATAAGGTGGGGATTTGATCACCCTTCCTTAGCCCACAAACAACCAACCAGCATCCTGCATTGACCTAAGCCTTTAATTTTAAAATCAATTAGACATCAACCCTAGGAACTCGAGCTCAATAGGATAAGGAATCCTAAGAGTTGAACCGGGTTAGGATAAGTCAATTTGACTGGTGTCTAGGAAAGTGGTTCAGGGACGATTGGGCCCGAAGGAAGGTGGTTTCTAATTGGTTCCGTTCGCTTACCTGGCCAAGCATAATTGGTGTCTAAGGCAAGCAACGGGGGGACTCCCACCGACCTTACACTTACCTGGCTAGTTGATTGGCTAATCCTACACTTGGAGGGCTTGAAGGTGACCTTGGCAGTTAGGAGCTGTCTAGATCTAGGATAACCCTTAGTCAGGATTGATTGACCAACTTGATTGCTAACCAACATTAAATCTAATTAAACCTAATTCTTCTCTTTCTTCTTAGTTCTAGGACTCCTTAGGACCTCTTCTTTAGAACTCTTCTTTTCTTTCTTCTCCTTTCTCCTCTAAAAATAAAATAAAATAAAAATTAAATTAAACTAACTAAAAATTAATAATTAAATTAAATTAAATTAAATTAAAATTAATAAATAAAATAATTAAAAAAAATTAATTTTTAATATAATAAAATAATAATAATAAATAAATAAAAAAAATATTCTAAAAATTTTTAAACCATACATTAGGGTTACACTAATACATGCATGGTAGGAAATCGCTTTTTCTGATTTAGTTGAACTTAATTGAATGGTTGATTGAATGGTTGATTCACATTAAACATAATAATCAAATGGCTAATATAAATCTAATAGTCCAAAAATTAGATAAAGTTGACCTTCTTGATCAGAAAATAGATCAACTCCTAACCCTAGGTCAACAATCTTCTAATTATCAGGAGAGTTATTCAATCTATGCTAGTCCAACCCATCATGTAAGTGAATATCCTATGACTGCACAGTTTCCATATTTTATCCAAGAACAAGTTCAAGCTACTCAAGGATACTCCAAATTGATTAATGACCCATTTTCAAATTCATATAATTCAGATTGGAGTAACTTTAATTTTTCTTGGACATCCCAACAGACTCAGGCTCAGACCCAAATTTCACTTGAGCAAAATTATCAAAATTATGCCTATAATAATGGTCAGCCTAGTCAGTTTAACCAGCCATCATATTATAATCAGCCTTCATACCCACCTCCTCAACAGACCAATCTAGCTGATGATAGATTTAACCAACTTCAACAATTAATTCTAACTCAACAGCAATCTATCGCCAGACTAGAAGCTCAAATAGGATAATTAGTTGAGTCTAACATGAGGAGAGAACTAGATCAACTACCGAACCTACCAATTTCAAACAACCCACCTAATGACCACCAACCACCTGGATTAAATTATCAATCTAATGTTTCATCTAAGAATCTCCAATTTGAGAATACCAAAGTAATTCCTGAACTTAAAAGCTATAGGATTCTTATGGACCCATACCAAGACCAGGTGAGAGAGGCTAGTACTGATGCTAGCCAAAATGAAAAATTTAGAGGAACTGGTTAGTACTGAGACTAACCACATAGAAGAACCCAAGCCAGGAATTAGTACTGATGCTAGTTCCAGTTTAAATGAGATAGAAATAAGGGAAAAGAGAATAGATGATTTACCCGAGACTTATAAACCTAATGTCCTATTCCCTTCAACCCTAGAAGCTGGTTCTTCTTATAAAAATCAAAAGGCATGTAATGAAATGTCAATGGAGTTGTTTAAGCAGGATCACATTAATTTACCTCCAGAATTAAAACCGCCTTTAGTCACCATTCCAGCACCCATTGAATCAAACTTAACTCCTAAAACTCCATTCATGAGCATTTTAGAAGAACAAATAGGAGAAATTCTTAATAAACATGGGTCTGAGAATGGAATCATAAAATATATCCCAAAAATTAACAGTGAATATATCAATAATGGGATTAAAAATCAACTTTCTGAGATTGGCAATCCAAAACCATTGGAATTTGTCAATCCAATATTCGACACAGGATAGTGAGCTACATTGTGTCTGGCTGAAGACGGTAAACTTAGCGCTTGTTGGGAGGCAACCCAATATTTAGTTTTTATCTAATTTATCTTTTTATTTTATTTTTTTTAGGATAATTTGAATAAGTTGGAGGGAGAGCTCAAATTTGTAAAGGCATGTGCTGGACCAAAAAATAAATAAATAAATAAATAAATAACTGAGTTAGGTGTATTCTTCCATTTTTTTATTACATCCTTTATTTTTTCTTCTCCATTGAGGACAATGTCGATTAAGTTGGGGGGAGAGAAAAATAAAAATTTTAAAATTTTAAGTCCTCGAAAAAGTTAGTATTTAGTATTTAGATACTTGATTATGCTTAAGAATCGAATTAAACTAAGCATTTTTAAAAAGAAAATTGATACACAGATCAGAGAATCTGTGAGATATTGAGGAATCAAGTATTAAGAAAATTCAATAAAGAGTTAAGTCCAGAACATAAAAAATTTTTTCCTTGGAGCATTTCTAATTATTTCTACTAGCATCAAAGAAAAGTCTACTTTTTATAGGCTTGTGTAGGGTAACTATACGTTTCTTCATATAAAAATTTATTTTAATAAAATAGTTTCCAAGTACTTCTCACTGAGTAACCGGGCCTCTTTGCCTAAGCAAGCATTGAGTTTCGCGTCAAAAGGTGGGAAGGGCAAAGAAGCTCGTTGTAAAGCTAGTCTTAACTCGTAGCCTATTTGATTCGAGCTAGTAAGCCCGAGGGGTATTCTATACCTAGTGCCCTAAAGCCAACTGGTTTGGGAGTCATTGGCCCAAGACTCGCTACATGGATCAAATAGAAAGCTTAAGGAGTTAAGACACTCAATAGTGGTACAACGTTAAAAAAAAAAAAAAAAAAAAAAAAAAAAAAACATTGGTTTCCCACCGAGTAACCGGGTCCCGTTGCCTAAGTAAGCAATGATATTCGCATCAAAAAGTGGGCAATGTGAAAATAAAAATTAATAAATGAAGGATGGAAGTAGCAATACACCTGCCTATATGAAAGTTTAGACAAATCAGAGATAAAAGTGGAATAATTTAGAAAAAGTTCTGAAAAATTTAATGTTCTTTACTTAATTTTTCTATTGATAAGTATTAATACCCCAATGATATATCTCATTTAAGCTCTACTGAATATCAATGGCCATTTTGAAAATTGCTTAGGTAAAATTCGAAACTCTAAAGTTAAAAGGTATTTAAAACTAAATTCTTTCTTTACTCGAGGACGAGCAAAGCTTAAGTTGGGGGGTGTGATAAGCATCAATAAATTCATCAATAAAAGTATTAATTTATTAATTAATTTATATTAATTTTTAAGAATTAATAATCAATTTATATATAATTTTTGAAAAAATTCATATTTTTATTAATTAAAAAATTAATTAAAAAATAATAAAAATAATAATAAAAATTAAAAAATAAAATTTTATTATCAATAGAAAGAGCTCATTTTTTTGATCACAACGAAATAAATTTCAAGTAAAACGGAGCTAAAATGGAAAAGATATGAATTTTTAAAGATATAAAATAAATAAAAATTAAATAAAAAAAAGAAAATGGCTCAGCCGGCTCCGTAAGCCGAGCCACCAAGCCAAGCCAAGCCATCAAGCCGACTCAGCCATTGAAGCCATCAGCCGGTCCACGATCTAGGCGTGGACCGCCAGCTCAGCAAATTCCGGCGAATCAGAGATTGCCACGTGGTGGACCTAGACCCCTTAAAGGGTCTACAGAAATTTATCGCGGCTCACAAGGGTAATTTAGTCTTTTCACTCCGACAACAGCGGCGCTGATTGGTTGCGGTGTGCGGTGCGGCCGGTCCACGCGGTCCATGGGAACAGTTATTGCGCGATCGGACGGATGTGGTTGATTGCGGTTCAAGATCGGACGGTGGTGGTTATTTCAGATTGATTCAAATTCATCACGCGGATCACCATCGGATGGCAGCGCTCGATCCAGGATGATGATCCGACGGTCCAGAATGCTGCCGGCGGTGATCAAGACTCCCGAAGCATGATTTGCGGCCAGATTTCCTCGATCAAGCGCGATCCAACGGCCAGAATTTAATCCGACCCGATCTGAGCTTATCTGCATCCGATTTTGATGATTTTTGGACCGTTGGATTCCTATTGAATGGCTGGATTTTATCAGATTTATCAGAGAGTCATATCAGAGCTATTTTGATTCAAATTTTATCCAAATTTCTTTGTATTTTGATGATTACAAAGGCTATTAGTCCCATATTGCCTTTAGAAAAAATATCCAGCCCTCCTAGCTCTATAAAAAGGACCCCAGGCCATCAAAAATCAACATCTCCGATCAAGGTGAAGCTTTGGTACAGGGCGAAGCCAGGCTATGGGTTAAAGGCTGCTTCGAAGCAACGGGTGCCGAGAAGAAGAGCCGAGCTTCTACACCATCTTTCTGCCAATGCCGATCCAAGATCAGAGATCAGGCTATTTTATTTTATTATCTTTTTTTTTAAATTTTATGTATTTAAATTCTAAAATTTTAATTAATAAAAATTTTATTTTTGCATTTTAATTTCTTGCTTTTTATTTTTATTATAATTTAATTTCTTTAATTTTATTAATTTTTTATTTTATTGCAAGTAGATGCTAAGATCTAACTAGTAGATCTTAGTACCAAGTTTAAATTCCTGCACCTTTTAATTTTTGCTTTTTATTTTCCGACTTCACTTTTGATCCCAAAACTCTTCTCTTTTTTTTTTTTTTTATAAAAATCAAAGATTTCAAATCTAAAAATACTACCTTCCCTGTGGATTCGACCCGACTCACTACTATCTACGCATTTTCAATGATTTTAAGAAGTCGGATTAAACTGATAAACACGGTGTCTTAACGACAACATCGCGTTCCTATCAATACGTCCCTATCACAAATGCAGGTACCTCTGAAGGCAAAGAATTCAGACATGAAGTAGAAAAGCAAATTGAAAAATTCCATTAAAGTTCTTCGATCAGATCGAGGAGGTGAATACCTTAGTCAAAAATTCCTAGACTATCTCAAGAAAAATGGCATAGTCTCTCAATGGACTCCATTAGGAACACCTCAACTCAACGGAATTTCAGAACGGAGGAATCGGATCCTATTAGATATGGTTCGATCCATGATGAGCATTCATAGACCTTTCTGACTTTCTTTAGGGATACTATTTGTTAACTGCAATATACTTCCTTCTAAAACCGTTCCTACCACACCATATGAGATATGGCATGGTAAGAAATCAAGTCTGAGTCATCTCAGAATTTGGGATTGTCTAGGCTCATGTCAAAAGACAACAAGCGGACAAGTTAGACTTTAGGTCCTTTAGAGCTCGATTCATAGGATATCCTAAAGAGTCATTAGGATATTATTTCTACATTCCAGAAGATCACAATGTGATTGTGAGTCGACATGCCATCTTTCTTGAAAAATAGTTTATTCAAGATAGCAACATTGGAAAGCAGATCAAGCTCGATGAGAAAGTCTCACAAGAGCAACGAGCTAAGGACCAAATGGAACCAAATCAGGTTAAGCCAATCCATACACTACCTCCTCCACCTCGTAGATCGAAAAGAGTTTTTCATCCTCCTGAAAGGTACTTAGGTATGATTTCAGAGGATGTTGAGAAAATATTCCTTATAGGTAATGGAATTCATGATGATGATCCCAAAATCCTATAACGAGGCATGATATCAGATATCGACTTCGAGAAATGGTTAGAGGCAATGAAGTCAGAAATTGACTCGATGCACTCAAACCAAGTCTGGACCTTGGTAGATCCACCAGAAGGTATAGTACCTATTGGGTGTAAATGGATCTACAAGAGAAAGATTGGTGCAGATGAGAATGTGGAGACATTCAAGGCTAGATTAGTGGCAAAAGGTTATAGTCAATGCGAAGGCATTGACTATCAGGATACCTTTTCATCAGTAGCTATGCTAAAATCCATCCGCACATTGCTTGCTGTTGTAGCCTATTTCGATTATGAAATATGGCAAATGGACGTGAAAATGGCATTCTTAAATGGATATCTTGAGGAAGATATCTATATGGAACAGCCGCTAGGTTTCACATCCAGTGATGATGATCACAAAGGTATGCAAGCTGCAAAGGTCCATATATGGACTTAAGCAAGCATCTCGGAGCTGGAATACTCGTTTTAATGATGTGATCAAATTGTTTGATTTCATCAAAAATGAGGAGGAGCCATGTGTCTTCAAAAAGGTCAGTGGGAGCGCTGTTGTCTTTCTCGTATTGTACGTGGATGACATCCTCCTTATTGGGAATGATATTCCCATGTTGACCATAGTTAAAATGTGGTTATCTAAAGAATTCTCCATGAAAGACCTAGGAGAAGCATCCTTTATTCTAGGAATTAAGGTCTATAGAGATAGACCGAATAGGATGCTAGGACTTTCACAGAAGATGTACATAGAGGAAGTACTAAAGAGGTTTAGTATGAAAAACTCTAAGAGGGATTTAGTACCCTTCAAGCATGGCATTCATCTTTCCAAGAAGATGTGCCCTAGCACACCTGAGGAAATAGAATGCATGAGCAAGATCCCTTATGCTTCAGCAATAGGGAGCCTCATGTATGCCATGTTATGTACACGACCTGATATAGCCCATGCTGTGAGTGTCACAAGCAGATATCAGTCAAATGTAGGTGAAGAACACTGAACTTCTGTGAAATGTATCCTTAAGTACTTGAGAAGAACTAAGGATATGTTGTTGGTCTTTGGTAATGGAGAACTCCAAGTCCAGGGATATACAGACTCGGATTTTATGTCCGATATAGACATCTGGGAGTCTGTTTTTTGTGCAATGGTGGAGCTGTCAGTTGGAAGAGTTCCAAACAGACAGTGATAGCAGATTCCACCATGAAAGTAGAATACATTGCTGCATCGGAAGCTGCAAAGGAGGCATTCTGGTACAAAAAATTTACCGCAGAGATCGGAGTAATGCCATCAGATGCCATTCCTCTATACTGCGACAACAATGGCACCATAGCCTTTGCTAAGGAGCTAAGGTCTCACTAAAAATCCAAGCACATCGAGCGGCGATACCACCTCATCCACGATTACCTCGAAAAGGATTACGTCGAGATCAAGAGAGTCGACTCTGCAGACAATGTGGCAGACCCACTTACAAAGCCATTGGGCCAGCAGAAGATCGAAGCCCATCTTGAGAAGATGGGACTTAGATTTGTAGCCAATTGGCTTTAGGTCAAGTGGGAGTTTGTTAGATATGTGTGCCCTAGAAGCCAGAATTGGCTGACACTTGTAATACACTTCTAAGGGCAAAATTATAATTTTGACTATAAATAATAAAAATAAGGTTATTTTCTATCACATAAGTGTGTATTTAGTGTCTGTGATACATCCCTTTGAGTTAATGGTAATGATAATTCATATTTTCAAGAGTTGAAAATTTAAGACATGAATTAATCATTTATTAACTCATAAAATGCTCCTGACCGTAGGATCATCATGAGGATGGTGATTGATCCGAAAGGTTAGGTGTACAATCGCTTCTTTTATAGTAGATGAGTCTTGAGTCTATGGTGTAGGAGACACCAAAGCGAGAGTATAGGTACTCGTTAGAGAACGAGGGCACTGAGCGTGACCACCTCGAGTAGTCATAAAGGAAGTCTACCTTCTCGTCGATGACTGACTCGATGCTGTAGTGGTGTGTCTGGTTCTTTGACCTGAGGTGCATCGATAGTTCACCTTGAGGGTGTTATAGTTTGACTACACCATGACTCGGTCTCCTAGCCATTCGGAATCCTGAGGTGTATGTTGGCTATAGCATGTTCATTGTAGGAATTGGATTGCACCAAGATGGAATCTATCTACCTCGGTGGTAGAGGAGCAGCCCTATGATGATCATGAGAATCAAGTCCATAAGCCCATGGCCATGGCAGAGTGAAATAATAGAAAGAGTTTCTATTAAGATTTTCACATCGGACTTGAATCGAATGATTAAATCATATGATAGAAATTAGGGTTTGACGAGTTCACCTTAACCCTAATCTGATCGGGGCTCAAGATAGAAGAACTTAATCACACAAGGTAGCTGCACCAAGAGGTTCATTTTCAGTTCTGATGGGTTGCCACCATATACTGCTAGGTGTCACTGGTGGATTTTGGGAGCAATTAGAATGATTTAGATGATCGATCATTCTAGTTGTCTGAATCAGAAGAGTTCTGATCCATCGAAAGGAGTTTCGATGATGTCGATGATAGAGATCATGACATATCCCATTACCATACAGAACTGAACCTAACTGGGTCACACAAATAAGGGTTTGAATCTGGATGATCATCAATTGAACTAATCTAGTTCAATTGATTTGAATGAGATTCAATTAGGTTCAAGGAAAATCGTGCTAGCACTCGATTGAACCTAACGTTCTTCTTTTTTTATCATAAATAAGTTATCCTGACTGAGCCAAATGAGTTTGTGCTCACTCAGGTACCTTTACCTGGTCTGACTGAGCTTGTCCAAGTCAGAAAAGGGTTGTCTTAATTTATGAGATAAATTTGAGACAACACCTACCATTTTCCATCACTGCTAATTCTTGTACTTTGACTTGGTCAAACATTGACCTTTGACCTTGGACATCTGCCCATGTGTCATGCACTTATTGGAGAGCTAGATAGGGGCTTGTCCCCTCTCTAGAAATTGGAAAGAAAGGGGGTGCATGCCATCCTAGGCGTGCACCCATGGATAGGGATGTTGGAGTCCCATACGGATAGGACTCCAGGTTGCTTATTGGATTCAAACTAGGTGACCCTCACCTATAGACTTTGACCAATCTTAGGTGCACCTTAGGATGAATCCATGGGTCTCTCATCCCACCAATCAGATTTAGATCTGATTGAATGAAGCAACGTGATTGGCCGGGATGATGCAGCACTGCATGGCGCAGCAGAGTCTATAAATAAGACCCTATCTGCGCCCACTTTTATAAGGACTTTTCTCCTAGCCATGCCCCAAGGCTTTCCCTCTTCCTTCTCCATGCCAACATTTGGTCCTCTCTCTCCTCTCCATGTCCAAGAAAGTTGGGTTCTTCAGATTAGTGCGAGTTAGGCAAGAAAAGGCTGATGAAAAAGGAAGAAGGCAGCACTGCTGTAAGAGACGACGGCTGATCTTCAGAAAGATGTTTTGAAGATCCTCTAAATCAGATCCAGATCTAATTTTTGAAAAAAAAAAATAAAGAAGAAGGAGAAGATCTCTAGATCCAGCCCGAGTGGATATCGGTAGAGGCAGGCGCTTGCATTGGCTAGATCCAGAACCTCAAAGCTTCCATAGGATCATCAATGGGTAATCAGATTACCCAGGATCAAGGTAAATTAAATTAAAATTAATTTAATTTAATTTTTTTTATTTATTAAATCATAAAATTAGATCTAAAAATGTCAGATCTGATTGGATCTAAGAGAAAATTTTTGAAATATGCCTCTCGATCCAATCAGATCTGAACGAATCATATATGGATGCATCAATTGAGGTCGGGGGTAAAGCGGTGGGTGGTGGTGTGGGCGGCGTGGTTGGGGTGAAGTTTAGAAGCTCTTGGTGACGTGGTGAACGAGTTGATGGGAGCTACAATAGCAATAGTGCAGCATAGTAATTTATAAAAAGAAAGAACTATTCTTTAGAATACATGCAGACTTAAGCGGAGAAATGCATAAAGAAGTTGTACAGCTATCGCCGAGTGAAAAGTCCAAAGTCCCGTGAGCCATGATAGATTTTTTATGATCCTTTAAGGATCTAGGTCCACATATGTCACTCCATGATTCATCAATTCTACTGAGCTGGCGGTCCAACTGGATCGGGATCGACTGACGACTTCTCAGCTGAGTCAGCTTGCATGATTGATTTGGCGCACTAGCTTCGTCGGTTTGGCTCGGCATGTTTTGGACGCATCGACTGATATGGCACAGCGGCTAAGCCGGCTGAGTCGTATGTTATTTTTTATTTAATTTTTTTATTTATTTTATTTTTTAAAAATTCATATCTTCTTATTTTGCTTCTTTACTAAAATTATTTCGTTATGATCAAAAAAATAAGCTTTTTCATATGATAATAAATTTTTATTTCTTTTATTTTTATTATTTTAATTAATTTTTAATAAATAAAAATATAAATTTCTCAAAATATGTATCAATTAATTATTAATTTTTTAAAAAATTAATATAATTAATTATAAATTAATTTTTATATGATAAATTTATGGTACTTATCACCCTCCTAACTTAAGCTTTCTCGTCCTCGAGTAAAGAAAGAATTTAGTTTTAAATACTTTTAACTTTAGAGTTCGAATTTTCTAAGCAGTTTTCAAAATGATCATTGATATTCAGTAGAAGCTTAAGGAGATATATCATGGGATTATTAATATTTATTAATAAAAAATTAGTAA